>JAJQKJ010002685.1:150000-183755 GCA_029574335.1 Rana kukunoris | reverse complement strand
CAGGGCGCGCTAAAAGCACCTCTTAGATTCGGAGCACCGGCAATTCTTGAGGAGATGCACCGCTGGAGGCACAGACCTTCCACCGGCAGAGACTGTGAGCGGGGGTGGAGAAGACTGGGGGGAGGGGGGGGTCACCTGGTACCCCAATCCCCGACATCAGACGCCGTGTGACCCCCCACAAGAAAACGGCGACACGGCGATTCCGAAAGACACAAACTGCTGGAACCGTTATTGTTTATTGTTGTTTGTTGTAAATAAAGTTTATTGAAATAATAAAAAAATAAAAAAATCTGTCAACGTTATCGTCCGCACTTCATGTGACGGGAATTCCAGGATGTTCGCGTTGTCACCAGAACAGGAAGAGAGGGGAAATCTTCCAATGGGGACGCCTCTTCTAGACACTCCCCTCACTTCCTGTTTTTTTTTTTTTTGCTGCAATAGAGATTTCTCCCTGCAGTCCTTTTCTCTACCACTAGGTGTCCTCAGTCATTCAGCCAAGGTTGATCTGTGGACACGCCCCCCCCAATCTGGAAGCAGCACAGCGATGAGTTAGTCTCTCCGTCACTCTGCTCTCTCCTCCTACCAGCGTGTTCAAGGTCAGGACACACACACACACACACACTGACTGGCTCCCTATGCTGCTTCTCCTTCTCCCAGTCTGAGCTCTGCTGTACGATGAGAGGAAGAGGCTTGTATTGGTAATGTATTAGGCTGAAATTCAAGCCTAAGAGTGGCGTCTTAGTAAAGAAATTAATATTAATAATAACATTAATTTCCGGCATTTTTATACACAACTTTAATGTTAGGTTAGGGTTATTTATTATTTATTTTTTTGTTAGGGTGTTAATAATAATAATATTACTTTATTTATTTAGTGTTGAGGTGTTAATAATAATAATAACAATATAAAAAATAATAATAATACATTATTTTTGTTATTATTGTTTTAAAATATTAAGAAATAACTGAGCACCCTAACACTTAATAAAGAAATGAATGTTATTATTAATATTAATTTCTTTATTAAGTGTTAGGGTGCTCAGTTATTTCTTAATATTTTAAATTAATAATAATAACAAAAATAATGTAATATTATTATTATTTATATTGTTATTATTAATAATAATAATAATAGTGATTTTTTTTATTTGGTTTGTGTTAGCGTTAGGGTGTTTAGTTATTTATTATTCTTAATATTTTCTGTAAGGGTTAGGAGTTAACAGTTTTTTATGACATACTATTCCTTAGGGTTAGGGGGGCAGATTCACGTAGATCGGCGCATTATCATTCCGGCGTAGCGCACCACTTTTCCGTTAGACTTGCGCAATCTAGCCGCGTAATCCGGCGATTCACGTAGCTTTTACGCAAGAGCTTGCGCAAACGTAAGGTTTTTTCCGGAGGCGTAAGGAGGAGTAATACAAATTGGGAGGGACGTGGGCGTGTTACATTGAAATGAGCCGTGACCCCATGCAAATGAAGGGCCGGCCGACTCGCGCATGCGCGCGTGAAGGAAACCATGTCAGCTCCGTTGTGCGCATGCTCACAACTCGGGAGCGGCGCAATCATTGAAATTGGAAATGGACTAGGGCAACGTTGTGAACTACGCAGACAGCATAAATAGACACACACAAACGCACTTCCTTTGCAAAAGTACATCCCTTTGTGTCCCTTCCCATTGAATCAAGTGCTTTTGTTCTGTTGTTCGTTAGAGTGTGTTTTGTAGTTGTGAGATTAGTGTTCTGTGTGATCTTGTGCTTGTTGGTAGTTTTGTGAAAGTGTATTTTGATAAGTGTTTTTTGACTGTTTGTTTGATTGATAGATTTCTGAGCGTTTGTTTTTTGCTTTTTTTTTTCATCTGATTTTTTTGTGTGTGTTTTCTTGCTGAGTGCTAGTGTGATTTTTGGCTGTTCTTTTTCTCTTTGTGTGTGTTCTTGTCTGATTGGTTGTGCTTGTATTTGTGACAGATTTTTGGTGACTGCTAGTGAGTTTGTTTGGAAGTATGACTGAGAGAAAAAGAAAGCTCAATTTTACTGTGGGGAAAAAAGAATTCTTGCCCGGGCCATTACCGACTATGGGCGTTTTCTCCACGGCCCGCAGAGTGCCACCACCACCCCGGCCAGGAGGAGGGGATCTTGGATAGGATCACGGAGCAGGTGAATTCATCGGGGGAGGGGAGACACGGACCCGCTCTGGGATAGAAAAGAAAATAAATGACCTCCGGCGTGAGGTGAAAAAAAAACTGGCCGCAATAAATGCCCATGCCAGGGGCACAGGAGGGGGCCCACCATGCCGGGTTAGATTTTCAGAGACGGAGCGTGTGGTGGCCCTGACCTTTCACCGGCATGAAGTGGAGGGCCTGCCAGGCTTTGACACAAGTCCGGTCCCCGCGGTGCCAGGTAAGGTTTTTATTTCTCTCAGGTGTGTAGCATGTGTGGGGGAGGGGGTGAAAGGGAATATGTGGCAAGTGTGTGGATCCTCCAACCTGTGAATGTTTGTGTCATCCACAGCTGTGCAGGAGGGTGCAGGGCCATCTGGCCTGACCGCTCCAACCCCAGGACAGCAGCCTAATGAGGCCCCCCCAACAAGGCCAGAGTCCGCAGAGGAGGAACAAGAGGAGGGGGAGGATCATGCGGAGGACGATCATGAGGAGGAGCAGAATCATGAGGAGGAGGAGTCCATGGAAGGCACTGGCCCTTTGGTTTCTGCAGACTCTTCCCCTCTGGCTGCAAGAAGCCTGCCCTCCCTAAGGGTCAGCCCCCCCCCCTCCTCCCCCAACATGGCTCCCCTCACAAGGGCCTCCCCTTCTCCCCGGCCACAACCATCAGCTGGAGCCAGGAGGTCATCACAAAGCACCAGGGGGGCGCCCAATCTCCTGCCCGCCAGTCTGAGAAGGAACCTGGCCACCCAGACCCGCCTTCTGAGACAGCTCTGCCAGACTATGGGGCGGGTGGATCAGAGCCTGTCCTCCATTAATGATAGCCTGGGTAACCTGGACTCCCACTCCCGGGCCTCCACAACCTGCCTAAATGACCTGCAAACTACAGCAGCAGGCGTTGGGCAGGATGTGAGGGCCCTTACCCAGGCTATCCAGGGCAACACGGCAACACTTGGTGCTGCCCTGGACAGAATAGCCGTGGCCTTGGAGGGCAGGCCGCCAGGTGGGCAGATCTCAGGGGCTGCTCCTCCTTCCCCGGCTTTTCCCCTCCCCCATGCGTCTCCCCTGAGGGTCCGGGGCCGTGGCCGGGGGCGCCCCAGGCGTGGCTCAGGCAGAGGGCAATAATTTTTTTTTCCCCCTTTTGTTTGTTTTGAAAGCTTTTTGATTTTTGTTCTCTGCTTTTTTTTTTTTTTCTAAGCAATTTTTTTTCCTATGCATTTTTTGTTTCTATGCATTTTTGTTTGTTTGACTTTTTTGGCATATTTTGGGTTGTGAATGATGTTTGAATGTGGGGGTGACATTCCTGCTGGAAAAGGGGTGTCACCCTCAATTTTGGTGGAGAAGGGTTCCCCAGGACCAGGGAGAAGTGATTCCCAGGTCCGTGTGAATGGTGTATGAATGTACAGTGACATAATTGGAGCCTTGACGTGGCGTTACTGCTCACCAGTCTTGCATGGTGGACTGGTGCCAATCCAATTTGATGAGGATGTGGGGTGTGTGTGCTAGGGACCATAGTGGTGTGCATGCATGCATTCTCATTGTGCCATGATTAATGTGTGTGTTTAACGTGCAAAGATGCCCAATATGAGCTGCCTCCTGACTGCTCTTCCCTCAGAAGACGGGGTATCCTCGGTTAGGGGTAGATTTTCTGGTTGGGGGGTCAGATCATCACGTAGCTCAACCTGCAGGCCCTTCCTCACTGCGAGATTGTGTAGCATGCAACATGCAGCGATGATATGGCACACGAAGTTTGGGGAATACAACAGTGTACCCCCAGACTTATCCAGGCATCGGAAACGTGACTTCAGGAGGCCAAAGGTGCGCTCCACCACTGCACGGGTTTTGATGTGTGCTTCATTGTATCGTTCCTCTCCTGGGGTTGGGGGTTCCGGATAGGAGTCATGAGATGGGTCCCAGTGCATATGCAGAGTCACCTGTAAAGGAAAAGACAGGAGAATGTTAGTCATGCATGTGCCACTTCTGTTGTGCATCACGGGAGGGGATAGTCATGCCTGACTCCCATGTCACTCACCAACCAGCCAGGTGTTCCCATACACGTTCTGTTCGAATTCTGTTCGGATGTGGCTTTGATTGTAGATGTAGCTGTCATGGCTGGACCCTGGGTGTTTGGCACGGACGTGCCATATGAGGCCTTGGGCATCAACTATCACCTGTACGTTGATGGAGTGCCAATTCTTCCGATTGCGGTACATGTGCTCGGTCTCATGGGGGGGCTGGAGTGCCACATGTGTGCAATCTATGGCCCCGATGGTGCGTGGGAATCTGGCAATTCGGTAGAAATCTGCCATTGCCTTGATTCGAAGCTCCTCAGTGGTGGGTTTGATGATTTGGTTGGCCAAGCGTGTGAGGATTGCAGGGACAACCTGGTGCACACATCTGCTTATGGAGGATTGTGACATCCCAGCCACCACTCCACTTGTACGCTGAAAAGAGCCACTGGCAAGGACATGGAGTGTTGCCAGGACCTTCACCAGTGGCTGCACTGCATGTGAGCGTTGTGTTGGGCTGGTGATGTCCTCCTGCAAGGTTGTGGTTAATTCCAGGATGGCATGAGGGGGGAATCTGAAGATGCGAAAGACCTCTGAATCATTCATGCCAAACAGGTGTATGCGGGTGCGGTATACCCTCTCCCGTGCCATCCTCCGTGCCCTCCTCCTTCTTTGGTCATCTATATTCACTAGTGCAGCTATGAGCGACGATGCCCCTAGCATGTTGGCAGTCAAATTGTAGTGCCACACGTGTGTGTGGTCTGCTCCTCAATAACGGTGTTGCTTTATCTGACAATTAGACTTTTTTTCAAAAGTTAGATCAGCTTTTATGGCTCTAACTTTAGACAGGACATTTTGCAGTTGCGCACATCGCGTAGCCTGCGCAGCAACTGCGTTTTTTTGTGGATCCCCGTAACTCCCTCATTAGCATATTTGACTAGCAAATCAATGGTGTGTCTAGCGCAGTTTTGCGCGAAGGGAAGCGAATGTCTAACTCAATTACGCCGGACCAAAAAACGTAGATTTCTGGCGTATATTGTTTTGTGAATCGCGTCCAACTATACGCACGCGCACATTTAGACTTACGCACGCGCAACAGCAGTTGCGCACGCGTAATCGCTCTGTGAATCTGGGCCAGGGTATTTATTTTCCATTTTTTTTATTCATTTATTATTACCCTCACCAAAACAAATTACATAAATAACCCTAACCCCTAATCCTTACCCTAACCTAACCTTAATTATTTATTTATTTATTATTACTATTCATGTATTGTATGTTTTTATTATTTTTATTTATTGGGTATTTATTTTAAATGTTTTATTTTTATTATTAAAAAATGTAAATATATAAAAATAATCAAAACTAATAAGCAAATAAATGAACAGTATGTAATATTCTTTTATTTTATTTTTTTTATTAATGATTTTTTTTTTTGTGTATTTATTTTAAATGTATTTATTCCTGTATTATTATTAGTAGTAGTAGTAGCATTAACACCCTAACCAAAAAACAGTAAAATAAAATAAATAATAATTTACCATAACCCCTAGTCTTAACCCCAAACCCTAATCCTAACCCTAAACTAAACTAAATTATTAATTTATTATTACATACTATTTATTTATTTATTTATTGTATTTATTTATGATAAGTTTTGTTTTTTATTTGTGTATTTATTTTAAATGTTTTATTCATTTATTATTATTATTATAAACACTATAACCCTCATAAAAGAAAATTAAATAAATAACCGTAACCCCTAATCCTAACCCTAACCTAACCTTAATTATTTATTTATTATTACCATACTATTCATTTATTTATGATCATTATTGTTTCTTATTTGTGTATTTATTTTACATATTTTATTCATTTATTATTATTATTATAAACACTATAACCCTCATAAAAGAAAATTAAATAAATAACCGTAACCCCTAATCCTGACCCTAACCTAACCTTAATTATTTATTTATTATTACCATACTATTCATTTATTTATGATCATTATTGTTTCTTATTTGTGTATTTATTTTACATATTTTATTCATTTATTATTATTATTATGATTATTATTATTATTAACCCTAACCCTCACCAAAACAAATTAAATATATAACCTTGACCCCCTTATTTATTATTACATACTATTTATTTTGTTTATTTATAATTATTATTGTTTTTTATTTGTGTTTTTTTTTTTACATTTTTTATTCATTTATTATTATTAACACCCTAACCCTCATTAAAAATATAATAGAATAAATAACACTAACCCCTAATCCTAACCCTAACCTTAATTATTTATTTATTACATACTATTCATTTATTGTATGTTTTTATTATTTTTATTTATTGGGTATTTATTTTAAATGTTTTATTATTATTATTATTAAAAAATGTAAATATATAAAAATAATCAAAACTAATAAGCAAATAAATACAATAAATGAACAGTATGTAATATTCCTTAATTGTATTTTTTTTTATTAATATTTATTGTGTATTTATTTTAAATGTATTTATTCATGTATTATTATTAGTAGTAGTAGTAATAGTAGCATTAACACCCTAACCAAAAACAGTAAAATAAAATAAATAATAATGTACCATAACCCCAAGCCCTAATCGTAACCCTTAACTAACCTTAATTATTTATGTATTATTAGATACTATTTATTTATTTATGATAATTTTTGTTTTTTATTTGTGCATTTATTTCACATGTATTTATTGATGTATTATTATTAGTAGTAGTAGTAATTATAGAAGTATTAACACCCTAACCAAAAAATAGTAAAATAAATAATGATTTACCCTAATCCTAACCCTAAACTAAACTAAATTATTAATTTATTATTACATACTATTTATTTATTTATTGTATTTATTTATGATAAGTTTTGTTTTTTATTTGTGTATTTATTTTAAATGTTTTATTCATTTATTATTATTATTATTATTATTATTATTATTATTATTATTATAAACACTATAACCCTCATAAAAGAAAATTAAATAAATAACCGTAACCCCTAATCCTAATCCTAACCTAACCTTAATTATTTATTTATTATTACATACTATTTGTTTATTTATGATCATTGTAGTTTCTTATTTGTGTATTTATTTTACATTTTTTATATTCATTTATTATTATTATTATTAACACCCTAACCCTCACTAAAACAAATTAAATATATAACCTTGACCCCTAATCCTAACCCTAACCTAACCTTAATTATTTATTATTACATACTATTTATTTTATTTATTTATTTATAATTATTATTGTTTTTTATTTGTGTATTTATTTTACATTTTTTTATTCATTTATTATTATTAACACCCTATAACTCTCACCAAAACAAATTAAATAAATAACACTAACCCCTAATCCTAACCCTAACCTAAGCTTCATTATTTATTTATTATTACATACTATTCATTTCTTTATGATCATTATAGTTTCTTATTTGTGTATTTATTTTACATTTTTTTTATTCATTTATTATTATTATTATTATTATTAACACCCTAACCCTCACTAAAACAAATTAAATATATAACCTTGACCCCTAATCCTAACCCTAACCCTAACCTAACCTTAATTATTTATTATTACGTGCTATTTATTTTATTTATTTATTTATAATTATTATTATTTTTTATTTGTGTATTTATTTTCCGTTTTTTTTATTCATTTATTATTATTATTATTATTAACACCCTAACCCTCACCAAAACAAATTAAATAAATAACCCTAACCCCTAATCCTAACCCTAACCCTAACCTAACCTTAACTATTTATTTATTATTACATACTATTCATTTATTTATGATCATTGTAGTTTCGTATTTATTTTACTTTTTTTTATTCATTTATTATTATTATTATTATTATTATTATTATTAACACCCTAACCCTCACCAAAACAAATTAAATATATAACCTTGACCCCTAATCCTAACCCTAACCTAACCTTAATTATTTATTATTACATACTATTTATTTTATTTATTTATTTATTTATAATTATTATTGTTTTTTATTTGTGTATTTATTTTACATTTTTTTTATTAATTTATTATTATTAACACCCTATAACCCTCACCAAAACGAATTATATAAATAACACTAACCCCTAATCCTAACCCTAACCTAAGCTTCATTATTTATTTATTATTACATACTATTCATTTCTTTATGATCATTATAGTTTCTTATTTGTGTATTTATTTTTACATTTTTTAATCATTTATTATTATTATTATTATTATTATTATTAACACCCTAACCCTCACTAAAACAAATTAAATATATAACCTTGACCCCTAATCCTAACCCTAACCTTCATTATTTATTATTACATACTATTCATTTTATTTATTTATAATTATTATTGTTTTTTATTTGTGTATTTATTTAAAAAAAAAATATTCATTTATTATTATTAACACCCTAACCCTCACCAAAACAAATTAAATAAATAACACTAACCCCTAACCCTAACCTAACCTTCATTTATTATTTATTATTACATACTATTTATTTTATTTATTTATTTATTTATAATTATTATTGTTTTTATTTGTGTATTTATTTTACATTTTTTTTATTCATTTATTATTATTAACACCCTATAACCCTCACCAAAACAAATTAAATAAATAACACTAACCCCAACCCTAATTATTTATTATTAGATACTATTCTTTTATTGTATTTATTTATTATTTTTGATTATTTTAATTTTTTGATTATTTTAATTTTTTGATTATTTTTATTTTTTTAATAATAATAATCATAATAAAAATTGTTGGCCCCTCGAGGTGTAAATGGGGCCCCAGTGATTTATTTTATATCTCCGGAGTTCCGCTTTAAATATAAACAAATGTCGGGCGTTTTTTCCGTTGGCGGCGGCGGCGGTGGGGGGGGGGGGGAGGGGTTAATGATCGGGGAATTTGGCTTTGATCAGATAAACGTTCCTTTTATAGGAGGAGAACAATGATCTCTCTGTGCTGGGGGAGGGAAGGGGGCGGGGTGTTACACACACACACACAGGAAGTACCACTTTCCTCCAGCAGGGGGCAGGCCAGGCCTGCGCAACACCAAATTTAAAGGGACAGTACTCTTCAAAGGAACGTTTCAATGTTTGGTGGATGTTGGAGAGTCGGGACGTCGAGCAGCTCCGCCCCCTTCGCATAAACCCGCCCAGAATTGGTTGAAGCCTCGGGATGATAATGGCAGCCAGGAGTTTTGGCATTTTCGGCGGCGGGCGTCGCGCTGTGGGGGGGTGGTGTTTTGTTCGGACGCTGACGCCGATCGTCCCGTGGGAGAAAGCGTGACGCCCCCCGCCCCAAGCGCACACGGCCAGCCGGCGAATTAATGAGCTTTAGGAGGGATTCCGTCCGCAAATCCTGGGATTTGGCGCTTTATCCTGTTAGTCGCTCCCCGGGGACGCGCGGCGGGAGAAATGTGCGCCGTGTCCTCTAACCACAAAGTGGCAGGAGGGGAGGTGGGCCCCTAATAAGAGGTAGGGGACCCCTGAGGGGAGGTGGGGGACCCTGAGGGGAGGCGGGGGCCCCTGATAGGAGGTGCGGGGCCCCTGATAGGAGGTGGGGGGCCCCTGAAGGAAGGTGGGGAGCCCTTAGTTATAAAGGTCTGGGAAATATCAGATTTGGGGGGCCTTGAGTTAATGTGGGGGCCCCTAAGAGGAGGTTGGGGGCCCCTGAGGGGAGGTGGGGGGCCCCTGAGAGGAGGTAGGGGCCCCTAAAGGGGAGGTGGTGGCCCCTAATTATAAAGGTCTGGCAAATATCAGATTTGGGGGGGCCTGAGGGAAGGTGGGGATCCCTGAGGGGAGGTAGGGGGCCCTGAGGGGAGGCAGAGGCCCCTGAGGGGAGGTGGGGGGGCCCTAAGGGGAGGTGGGGAGCTACTAGTTAGTTATAAAGGTCTGGGAAATATCAGATTTGGGGGGGTTTGGGATGGGGGGGCCTTAAGTTAAGGTGGGGGCCCCTGAGGAAAGGCAGGGAGCCCTTGAGTGGTGGTGGGCCCCTCACATGAAGGGCTCCTAGTTTTTAAGGTCTGGGAAATATTTTGGGGGGCTCAGGAGGTGGGGGGCCCCCTGAGGAGAAGTAGGGATCCCCTGAGGGGAGGTGGTGGGCCCCAATGGGAGGCGGGGACCCCAGAGGGGAGGCAAGGACCCCTGAGGGGAGATGGGCCTCTGACACGAAGGGCCCCCAGTTACAAAAGTCTGGAAATATCAGTTGTGGGTGGCTCAGGAGGTAGGGGGCCCCTGAGTAAAGGTGGGGGGCCCCTGAGGAGAGGTAGGAAGCCCCTGAGGGGAGGGGAGGACCCCTGACACGAAGGGTCCCTAGTTATAAAGATCTGGGAAATATCAGATTTGGGGGGCTCACTCAAGTCACATCAAAGTAGCGTGGGAACCATTTGGAAGTTGCTACGGCTTTAAGGCGCATCGATCGCGGCCCCTGAAGTCGCATACGCATGAACAACCAACAACCCTGCAGTGCGACGCTCCGCCTGACCGCCATGAGTCTCGGTTTGGCCCCCATACTACGAGGTCTACGGTAGATCCAATGCTGACCAATCAGAGGAAGCCACACCCACCGCAAGCCTGATGTCGGCTTCCAGCTGGTGTGCAGCAATTCCCACCAATGAGAATAAAAGTTCTTCCACCGCCCGGAAAATTTTCCGAGCGTCTCCGAGAGACCGGCAACGGAGGGACCGCAGGACATCGCATTCCTCGCCACTCCCCGGCCCCGCCCCCGACGCTGAGCCGAAAACCCCCGGGAACACCGGACACACCTTCATTCCTGAGAGTCGGAGATCCGCAGAACATCGCACCTCCCCGCCTCTCCCGCCAGACCCAGACGCCAGGCGCCATCACCTCCCCTCGGCTCTGCACTCACCGCCTCCACCTCTCTGACTGCACATCCTCCCCCCCCCCTCCACTATTCTGCAGATCGCCCTCCCCTCCCGTCAGCACTCCCCTCCCCCTCCCGATATATTCTGCAGAGCATCGCTCCCTCCCCTCCCGATATATTCTGCAGAGCATCGCTCCCTCCCCTCCCGATATATTCTGCAGAGCATCGCTCCCTCCCCTCCCGATATATTCTGCAGAGCATCGCTCCCTCCCCTCCCGATATATTCTGCAGAGCATCGCACCCTCCCCTCCCCCTCCTGATATATTCTGCAGATTATCCCATCACTGACCCCTCTACAGGCCTGCAGAGCATCGCTCCCTCCCCTCCCCCTCCTGATATATTCTGCAGATTATCCCATCACTGACCCCTCTACAGATCTGCAGAGCATCGCACCCTCCCCTCCCCCTCCTGATATATTCTGTAGAACATCGCTCCCTCCCATCCCCCTCCTGATATATTCTGCAGAACATCGCTCCCTCCCCTCCCCCTCCTGATATATTCTGCAGAACATCGCTCCCTCCCCTCCCCCTCCTGATATATTCTGCAGAGCATCGCACCCTCCCCTCCCCCTCCTGATATATTCTGCAGATTATCCCATCACTGACCCCTCTACAGATCTGCAGAGCATCGCTCCCTCCCCTCCCCCTCCTGATATATTCTGCAGATTATCCCATCACTGACCCCTCTACAGATCTGCAGAGCATCGCACCCTCCCCTCCCCTCCCTCCTCCTAGAATATTCTGCAGAACATCGCACCCTCCCCTCCCCCTCCTGATATATTCTGCAGATTATCCCATCACTGACCCCTCCCCCCCAGAGATCTGCAGAGCATCGCACCCTCCCCCTCCTGATATATTCTGCAGAACATCGCACCCTCCCCTCCCCCTCCTGATATATTCTGCAGAGCATCGCTCCCTCCCATCCCCCTCCTGATATATTCTGCAGATTATCCCATCACTGACCCCTCCCCCCCAGAGATCTGCAGAGCATCGCTCCCTCCCATTCCTCCTCCTGACAGATCCATATTGATATATTCTACAGATTATTCCTCCCTAGAGATCTGCAGAGCATCGCTCTAACACACACACACATGGCATAGGAGCGGTGATCGGTGTCGGTCGCTCTCAGAGGTCGGCGTATTGAGTTGGAGGTCTCGGAGACGCTCCCCCCCCCCCCACGCTGGCCCATTTGGGGACTCTCAAGGTCAGGGATGATCCTCCCGGGGCGAATAACGGGAATCAATATCACTTTTCAGAGGCGTCACATCGGCTCCCGTCAGGAGCTCGGCTCCCCGTGCACACGGGCGTGAAGAGGGGGAGGGGCCTGCCGGTGCGTATCTCGGCGGTGGAGCGGTCAGAAGATTCCTCAAGACCAACTCAGTGCAAGGAATAGTGTCCCCATCATTGGTGTCAGTGGGAGGAATAGTGTCCCATCGTTGGTGTCAGTGGGAGGAATAGTGTCCCATCATTGGTGTCGGTGGGAGGAATAGTGTCCCATCATTGGTGTCAGTGGGAGGAATAGTGTCCCATCATTGGTGTCAGTGGGAGGAATAGTGTCCCATCATTGGTGTCAGTGGGAGGAATAGTGTCCCATCATTGGTGTCAGTGGGAGGAATAGTGTCCCATCATTGGTGTCAGTGGGAGGAATAGTGTCCCATCATTGGTGTCAGTGGGAGGAATAGTGTCCCATCATTGGTGTCAGTGGGAGGAATAGTGTCCCATCATTGGTGTCAGTGGGAGGAATAGTGTCCCATCATTGGTGTCAGTGGGAGGAATAGTGTCCCATCATTGGTGTCAGTGGGGGGAATAGTGTCCCATCATTGTGTCAGTGGGAGGAATAGTGTCCCATCATTGGTGTCAGTGGGAGGAAGTGCCCCATCATTGGTGTCAGTGGGAGAAATAGTGCCCCATTATTGGTGTCAGTGGGAGGAATAGTGTCCCATCATTGGTGTCAGTGGGGGGGGGAATAGTGTCCCATCATTGGTGTCAGTGGGAGGAATAGTGTCCCATCATTGGTGTCAGTGGGAGGAAGTGCCCCATCATTGGTGTCAGTGGGAGAAATAGTGCCCCATCATTGGTGTCAGTGGAAGGAATAGTGTCCCATCATTGGTATCAGTGGGAGGAATAGTGTCCCATCATTGGTGTCAGTGGGGGGAATAGTGTCCCATCATTAGTGTCAGTGGGGGGAATAGTGTCCCATCATTGGTATCAGTGGGAGGAATAGTGTCCCATCATTGGTGTCCGTGGGAGGAATAGTGTCCCATCATTGGTGCCAGTGGGAGGAATAGTGCCCCATCATTGGTGTCAGTGGGAGAAATAGTGTCCCATCGTTGGTGTCAGTGGGAGGAATAGTGTCCCATCATTGGTGTCGGTGGGAGGAATAGTGTCCCATCATTGGTGTCGGTGGGAGGAATAGTGTCCCATCGTTGGTGTCAGTGGGAGGAATAGTGTCCCATCATTGGTGTCAGTGGGAGGAATAGTGCCCCATCATTGGTGTCAGTGGGAGAAATAGTGTCCCATCGTTGGTGTCAGTGGGAGGAATAGTGTCCCATCATTGTTGTCAGTGGGAGGAATAGTGTCCCATCATTGGTGTCAGTGGGAGGAATAGTGTCCCATCATTGGTGTCGGTGGGAGGAATAGTGTCCCACCGTTGGTGTCAGTGGGAGGAATAGTGCCCCATCATTGGTGTCAGTGGGAGAAATAGTGTCCCATCGTTGGTGTCAGTGGGAGGAATAGTGTCCCATCATTGGTGTCAGTAGGAGGAATAGTGTCCCATCATTGGTGTCAGTGGGAGGAATAGTGTCCCATCATTGGTGTCAGTGGGAGGAATAGTGTCCCATCATTGGTGTCAGTGGGAGGAATAGTGTCCCATCATTGGTGTCGGTGGGAGGAATAGTGTCCCATCGTTGGTGTCAGTGGGAGGAATAGTGCCCCATCATTGGTGTCAGTGGGGGGAATAGTGTCCCATCATTGGTGTCAGTGGGAGGAATAGTGTCCCATCATTGGTGTCAGTGGGAGGAATAGTGTCCCATCATTGGTGTCAGTGGGGGGGAATAGTGTCCCATCATTGGTGTCAGTGGGAGGAATAGTGTCCCATCATTGGTGTCAGTGGGAGGAAGTGCCCCATCATTGGTGTCAGTGGGAGAAATAGTGCCCCATTATTGGTGTCAGTGGGAGGAATAGTGTCCCATCATTGGTGTCAGTGGGGGGAATAGTGTCCCATCATTGGTGTCAGTGGGAGGAATAGTGTCCCATCATTGGTGTCAGTGGGAGGAAGTGCCCCATCATTGGTGGCAGTGGGAGAAATAGTGCCCCATCATTGGTGTCAGTGGAAGGAATAGTGTCCCATCATTGGTATCAGTGGGAGGAATAGTGTCCCATCATTGGTGTCAGTGGGGGGAATAGTGTCCCATCATTGGTGTCAGTGGGGGGAATATTGTCCCCCTCATTGGTGTCAGTGGGGGGAATAGTGTCCCATCATTAGTGTCAGTGGGGGGAATAGTGTCCCATCATTGGTATCAGTGGGAGGAATAGTGTCCCATCATTGGTGTCCGTGGGAGGAATAGTGTCCCATCATTGGTGCCAGTGGGAGGAATAGTGCCCCATCATTGGTGTCAGTGGGAGAAATAGTGTCCCATCGTTGGTGTCAGTGGGAGGAATAGTGTCCCATCATTGGTGTCGGTGGGAGGAATAGTGTCCCATCATTGGTGTCGGTGGGAGGAATAGTGTCCCATCGTTGGTGTCAGTGGGAGGAATAGTGTCCCATCATTGGTGTCAGTGGGAGGAATAGTGCCCCATCATTGGTGTCAGTGGGAGAAATAGTGTCCCATCGTTTGTGTCAGTGGGAGGAATAGTGTCCCATCATTGGTGTCAGTGGGAGGAATAGTGTCCCATCATTGGTGTCAGTGGGAGGAATAGTGTCCCATCATTGGTGTCGGTGGGAGGAATAGTGTCCCACCGTTGGTGTCAGTGGGAGGAATAGTGCCCCATCATTGGTGTCAGTGGGAGAAATAGTGTCCCATCGTTGGTGTCAGTGGGAGGAATAGTGTCCCATCATTGGTGTCAGTGGGAGGAATAGTGTCCCATCATTGGTGTCAGTGGGAGGAATAGTGTCCCATCATTGGTGTCAGTGGGAGGAATAGTGTCCCATCATTGGTGTCAGTGGGAGGAATAGTGTCCCATCATTGGTGTCAGTGGGAGGAATAGTGTCCCATCATTGGTGTCAGTGGGGGGAATAGTGTCCCATCATTGGTGTCAGTGGGAGGAATAGTGTCCCATCATTGGTGTCAGTGGGAGGAAGTGCCCCATCATTGGTGTCAGTGGGAGAAATAGTGCCCCATTATTGGTGTCAGTGGGAGGAATAGTGTCCCATCATTGGTGTCAGTGGGGGAATAGTGTCCCATCATTGGTGTCAGTGGGAGGAATAGTGTCCCATCATTGGTGTCAGTGGGAGGAAGTGCCCCATCATTGGTGTCAGTGGGAGAAATAGTGCCCCATCATTGGTGTCAGTGGAAGGAATAGTGTCCCATCATTGGTATCAGTGGGAGGAATAGTGTCCCATCATTGGTGTCAGTGGGGGGAATAGTGTCCCATCATTGGTGTCAGTGGGGGGAATATTGTCCCCCTCATTGGTGTCAGTGGGGGGAATAGTGTCCCATCATTAGTGTCAGTGGGGGGAATAGTGTCCCATCATTGGTATCAGTGGGAGGAATAGTGTCCCATCATTGGTGTCCGTGGGAGGAATAGTGTCCCATCATTGGTGCCAGTGGGAGGAATAGTGCCCCATCATTGGTGTCAGTGGGAGAAATAGTGTCCCATCGTTGGTGTCAGTGGGAGGAATAGTGTCCCATCATTGGTGTCGGTGGGAGGAATAGTGTCCCATCATTGGTGTCGGTGGGAGGAATAGTGTCCCATCGTTGGTGTCAGTGGAAGGAATAGTGTCCCATCATTGGTATCAGTGGGAGGAATAGTGTCCCATCATTGGTGTCAGTGGGGGGAATAGTGTCCCATCATTGGTGTCAGTGGGGGGAATATTGTCCCCCTCATTGGTGTCAGTGGGGGGAATAGTGTCCCATCATTAGTGTCAGTGGGGGGAATAGTGTCCCATCATTGGTATCAGTGGGAGGAATAGTGTCCCATCATTGGTGTCCGTGGGAGGAATAGTGTCCCATCATTGGTGCCAGTGGGAGGAATAGTGCCCCATCATTGGTGTCAGTGGGAGAAATAGTGTCCCATCGTTGGTGTCAGTGGGAGGAATAGTGTCCCATCATTGGTGTCGGTGGGAGGAATAGTGTCCCATCATTGGTGTCGGTGGGAGGAATAGTGTCCCATCGTTGGTGTCAGTGGGAGGAATAGTGTCCCATCATTGTGTCAGTGGGAGGAATAGTGCCCCATCATTGGTGTCAGTGGGAGAAATAGTGTCCCATCGTTTGTGTCAGTGGGAGGAATAGTGTCCCATCATTGGTGTCAGTGGGAGGAATAGTGTCCCATCATTGGTGTCAGTGGGAGGAATAGTGTCCCATCATTGGTGTCGGTGGGAGGAATAGTGTCCCACCGTTGGTGTCAGTGGGAGGAATAGTGCCCCATCATTGGTGTCAGTGGGAGAAATAGTGTCCCATCGTTGGTGTCAGTGGGAGGAATAGTGTCCCATCATTGGTGTCAGTGGGAGGAATAGTGTCCCATCATTGGTGTCAGTGGGAGGAATAGTGTCCCATCATTGGTGTCAGTGGGAGGAATAGTGTCCCATCATTGGTGTCAGTGGGAGGAATAGTGTCCCATCATTGGTGTCAGTGGGAGGAATAGTGTCCCATCATTGGTGTCAGTGGGGGGGAATAGTGTCCCATCATTGGTGTCAGTGGGAGGAATAGTGTCCCATCATTGGTGTCAGTGGGAGGAAGTGCCCCATCATTGGTGTCAGTGGGAGAAATAGTGCCCCATTATTGGTGTCAGTGGGAGGAATAGTGTCCCATCATTGGTGTCAGTGGGGGGAATAGTGTCCCATCATTGGTGTCAGTGGGAGGAATAGTGTCCCATCATTGGTGTCAGTGGGAGGAAGTGCCCCATCATTGGTGTCAGTGGGAGAAATAGTGCCCCATCATTGGTGTCAGTGGAAGGAATAGTGTCCCATCATTGGTATCAGTGGGAGGAATAGTGTCCCATCATTGGTGTCAGTGGGGGAATAGTGTCCCATCATTGGTGTCAGTGGGGGGAATATTGTCCCCCTCATTGGTGTCAGTGGGGGGAATAGTGTCCCATCATTAGTGTCAGTGGGGGAAATAGTGTCCCATCATTGGTATCAGTGGGAGGAATAGTGTCCCATCATTGGTGTCCGTGGGAGGAATAGTGTCCCATCATTGGTGCCAGTGGGAGGAATAGTGCCCCATCATTGGTGTCAGTGGGAGAAATAGTGTCCCATCGTTGGTGTCAGTGGGAGGAATAGTGTCCCATCATTGGTGTCGGTGGGAGGAATAGTGTCCCATCATTGGTGTCGGTGGGAGGAATAGTGTCCCATCGTTGGTGTCAGTGGGAGGAATAGTGTCCCATCATTGGTGTCAGTGGGAGGAATAGTGCCCCATCATTGGTGTCAGTGGGAGGAATAGTGCCCCATCATTGGTGTCAGTGGGAGAAATAGTGTCCCATCGTTGGTGTCAGTGGGAGGAATAGTGTCCCATCGTTGGTGTCAGTGGGAGGAATAGTGTCCCATCATTGGTGTCAGTGGGAGGAATAGTGTCCCATCATTGGTGTCAGTGGGAGGAATAGTGTCCCATCATTGGTGTCGGTGGGAGGAATAGTGTCCCACCGTTGGTGTCAGTGGGAGGAATAGTGCCCCATCATTGGTGTCAGTGGGAGGAATAGTGTCCCATCATTGGTGTCGGTGGGAGGAATAGTGTCCCATCATTGGTGTCAGTGGGAGGAATAGTGTCCCATCATTGGTGTCAGTGGGAGGAATAGTGTCCCACCGTTGGTGTCAGTGGGAGGAATAGTGCCCCATCATTGGTGTCAGTGGGGGGAATAGTGTCCCATCATTGGTGTCGGTGGGAGGAATAGTGTCCCATCATTGGTGTCAGTGGGGGGAATAGTGTCCCATCGTTGGTGTCAGTGGGAGGAATAATGTCCCATCATTGGTGTCAGTGGGAGGAATAGTGCCCCATCATTGGTGTCAGTGGGAGGAATAGTGCCCCATCATTGGTGTCAGTGGGAGAAATAGTGTCCCATCGTTGGTGTCAGTGAGAGGAATAGTGTCCCATCATTGGTGTCGGTGGGAGGAATAGTGTCCCATCATTGGTGTCGGTGGGAGGAATAGTGTCCCATCGTTGGTGTCGGTGGGAGGAATAGTGTCCCATCATTGGTGTCAGTGGGAGGAATAGTGCCCCATCATTGGTGTCAGTGGGAGAAATAGTGTCCCATCGTTGGTGTCAGTGGGAGGAATAGTGTCCCATCATTGGTGTCAGTGGGAGGAATAGTGTCCCATCATTGGTGTCAGTGGGAGGAATAGTGTCCCATCATTGGTGTCGGTGGGAGGAATAGTGTCCCACCGTTGGTGTCAGTGGGAGGAATAGTGCCCCATCCTTGGTGTCAGTGGGAGAAATAGTGTCCCATCGTTGGTGTCAGTGGGAGGAATAGTGTCCCATCATTGGTGTCAGTAGGAGGAATAGTGTCCCATCATTGGTGTCGGTGGGAGGAATAGTGTCCCATCATTGGTGTCGGTGGGAGGAATAGTGTCCCACCGTTGGTGTCAGTGGGAGGAATAGTGCCCCATCATTGGTGTCAGTGGGAGAAATAGTGTCCCATCGTTGGTGTCAGTGGGAGGAATAGTGTCCCATCATTGGTGTCAGTAGGAGGAATAGTGTCCCATCATTGGTGTCAGTGGGAGGAATAGTGTCCCATCATTGGTGTCAGTGGGAGGAATAGTGTCCCCATCATTGGTGTCAGTGGGAGGAATAGTGTCCCATCATTGGTGTCGGTGGGAGGAATAGTGTCCCATCGTTGGTGTCAGTGGGAGGAATAGTGCCCCATCATTGGTGTCAGTGGGGGAATAGTGGTCCCATCATTGGTGTCAGTGGGAGGAATAGTGTCCCATCATTGGTGTCAGTGGAGGAATAGTGCCCCATCATTGGTGTCAGTGGGGGGGAATAGTGTCCCATCATTGGTGTCAGTGGGAGGAATAGTGTCCCATCATTGGTGTCAGTGGGAGGAATAGTGTCCCATCATTGGTGTCAGTGGGGGGGAATAGTGTCCCATCATTGGTGTCAGTGGGAGGAATAGTGTCCCATCATTGGTGTCAGTGGGAGGAATAGTGTCCCATCATTGGTGTCAGTGGGGAGGAATAGTGTCCCATCATTGGTGTCAGTGGGAGGAATAGTGTCCCATCATTGGTGTCAGTGGGAGGAATAGTGTCCCATCATTAGTGTCAGTGGGGGGAATAGTGTCCCATCATTGGTGTCAGTGGGAGGAATAGTGTCCCATCATTGGTGTCAGTGGGAGGAATAGTGTCCCATCATTGGTGTCAGTGGGAGGAATAGTGTCCCATCATTGGTGTCAGTGGGAGGAATAGTGTCCCATCATTGGTGTCAGTGGGAGGAATAGTGTCCCATCATTGGTGTCAGTGGGAGGAATAGTGTCCCATCATTGGTGTCAGTGGGAGGAATAGTGTCCCATCATTGGTGTCAGTGGGAGGAATAGTGT
Organism: Rana kukunoris; assembly: GCA_029574335.1. Lineage (NCBI taxonomy): Eukaryota > Metazoa > Chordata > Amphibia > Anura > Ranidae > Rana > Rana kukunoris. Next base: position 163,958 of record JAJQKJ010002685.1, on the reverse strand, counting down.
CCCATGATTAGTATCAGTGGGGGAATAGTGTCCCATCATTGGTGTCAGTGGGAGGAATAGTGTCCCATCATTGGTGTCAGTGGGAGGAATAGTGTCCCATCATTGGTGTCAGTGGGAGGAATAGTGTCCCATCATTAGTGTCAGTGGGGGGAATAGTGTCCCATCATTGGTGTCAGTGGGAGGAATAGTGTCCCATCATTGGTGTCAGTGGGAGGAATAGTGTCCCATCATTGGTGTCAGTGGGAGGAATAGTGTCCCATCATTGGTGTCAGTGGGAGGAATAGTGTCCCATCATTGGTGTCAGTGGGAGGAATAGTGTCCCATCATTGGTGTCAGTGGGAGGAATAGTGTCCCATCATTGGTGTCAGTGGGAGGAATAGTGTCCCATCATTGGTGTCAGTGGGAGGAATAGTGTCCCATCATTGGTGTCAGTGGGAGGAATAGTGTCCCATCATTGGTGTCAGTGGGGGGGAATAGTGTCCCACCGTTGGTGTCAGTGGGAGGAATAGTGTCCCATCATTGGTGTCAGTGGGAGGAATTGTGTCCCATCATTGGTGTCAGTGGGAGGAATAGTGTCCCATCATTGGTGTCAGTAGGAGGAATAGTGTCCCATCATTGGTGTCAGTGGGAGGAATAGTGTCCCATCATTGGTGTCAGTGGGAGGAATAGTGTCCCATCATTGGTGTCAGTGGGAGGAATAGTGTCCCATCATTGGTGTCAGTGGAGGAATAGTGTCCCATCATTGGTGTCAGTGGGAGGAATAGTGTCCCATCATTGGTGTCAGTGGGAGGAATAGTGTCCCATCATTGGTGTCAGTGGGAGGAATAGTGTCCCATCATTGGTGTCAGTGGGAGGAATAGTGTCCCATCATTGGTGTCAGTGGGAGGAATAGTGTCCCATCATTGGTGTCAGTGGGAGGAATAGTGTCCCATCATTGGTGTCAGTGGGAGGAATAGTGTCCCATCATTGGTGTCAGTGGGGGGGAATAGTGTCCCATCATTGGTGTCAGTGGGAGGAATAGTGTCCCATCATTGGTGTCAGTGGGAGGAAGTGCCCCATCATTGGTGTCAGTGGGAGAAATAGTGCCCCATTATTGGTGTCAGTGGGAGGAATAGTGTCCCATTATTGGTGTCAGTGGGGGGGGGAATAGTGTCCCATCATTGGTGTCAGTGGGAGGAATAGTGTCCCATCATTGGTGTCAGTGGGAGGAAGTGCCCCATCATTGGTGTCAGTGGGAGAAATAGTGCCCCATCATTGGTGTCAGTGGAAGGAATAGTGTCCCATCATTGGTATCAGTGGGAGGAATAGTGTCCCATCATTGGTGTCAGTGGGGGGAATAGTGTCCCATCATTGGTGTCAGTGGGGGGAATATTGTCCCCCTCATTGGTGTCAGTGGGGGGAATAGTGTCCCATCATTAGTGTCAGTGGGGGGAATAGTGTCCCATCATTGGTATCAGTGGGAGGAATAGTGTCCCATCATTGGTGTCGGTGGGAGGAATAGTGTCCCATCGTTGGTGTCGGTGGGAGGAATAGTGTCCCATCATTGGTGTCAGTGGGAGGAATAGTGCCCCATCATTGGTGTCAGTGGGAGAAATAGTGTCCCATCGTTGGTGTCAGTGGGAGGAATAGTGTCCCATCATTGGTGTCAGTGGGAGGAATAGTGTCCCATCATTGGTGTCAGTGGGAGGAATAGTGTCCCATCATTGGTGTCGGTGGGAGGAATAGTGTCCCACCGTTGGTGTCAATGGGAGGAATAGTGCCCCATCCTTGGTGTCAGTGGGAGAAATAGTGTCCCATCATTGGTGTCAGTGGGAGGAATAGTGTCCCATCATTGGTGTCAGTGGGGGGAATAGTGTCCCATCATTGGTGTCGGTGGGAGGAATAGTGTCCCATCATTGGTGTCAGTGGGAGGAATAGTGTCCCATCATTGGTGTCAGTGGGAGGAATAGTGTCCCATCATTGGTGTCAGTGGGGGAATAGTGTCCCCATCATTGGTGTCAGTGGGGAGGAATAGTGTCCCATCATTGGTGTCAGTGGGAGGAATAGTGTCCCATCATTGGTGTCAGTGGGAGGAATAGTGTCCCATCATTGGTGTCAGTGGGAGGAATAGTGTCCCATCATTGGTGTCAGTGGGAGGAATAGTGTCCCATCATTGGTGTCAGTGGGAGGAATAGTGTCCCATCATTGGTGTCAGTGGGAGGAATAGTGTCCCATCATTGGTGTCAGTGGGAGGAATAGTGTCCCATCATTGGTGTCGGTGGGAGGAATAGTGTCCCACCGTTGGTGTCAGTGGGAGGAATAGTGCCCCATCATTGGTATCAGTGGGGGGAATAGTGTCCCATCATTGGTGTCGGTGGGAGGAATAGTGTCCCATCATTTGTGTGATGTGAAGGGATTACATTTCTCTCTCCCGGAATTCTCCGGATAATTCTGTGATATGATGTACTGGGCTCCGGCGCTCCGGCAATGCCCCCCCCCCCCGTGACACACAACTGTCGCTGCGGTCTCGGCTGTGAAACTCGCATTTCTTTCCATCGGGAGACATTTCCGTCACTAAAAGGAAACAAAAAGAAGAAAATACTGAGAGGCGATCGTTACATTGTATTCCGAAGACGAGGAGCCGTCCTCACCGACGCGTTTCACAACTGGGAGGATAAAAAAACGATCGTTGTTCTGTCTGTGGAGACGATCAGATCTCCGATACGAGACACCTGACGATCGGGAAATTCCGGAGATTTGTTTTGTGGCTCCAATCGGGAAAATCCGACCGTTTGTATTTTATTGTCCCACAGAAATGAATGGAGAGGCGAGAAAACGGGCGATTCTCTGCGTTTTCTGCTCAATAATCAAAAATAAATAAATAAATAAATAAGTAAAAAAATAATAAAACCCGAATATTACCCCCTAATCCCAATATTAACCCGTAATAATATAATAGAACCACAGTACAGAACCACGGTACAGAACCACGTTACGGAACCACAGTACAGAACCACAGTACAGAACCACGGTACGGAACCACAGTACAGAACCACGGTACGGAACCACAGTACAGAACCACGATACGGAACCACGGTACAGAACCACAGTACGGAACCACAGTACAGAATCACAGTACAGAACCACGGTACGGAACCACGGTACAGAACCACAGTACAGAACCACAGTACAGAACCACGGTACAGAACCACGGTACAGAACCACGGTACGGAACCACGGTACGGAACCACAGTACAGAACCACAGTACAGAACCACAGTACAGAACCACAGTACAGAACCACGGTACAGAACCACAGTACAGAACCACGGTACAGAACCATGGTACGGAACCACAGTACAGAACCACGGTACGGAACCACAGTACGGAACCACGGTACAGAACCACGGTACGGAACCACAGTACAGAACCACGGTACAGAATCACGGTACGGAACCACAGTACAGAGCCACGGTACAGAACCACGGTACGGAACCACGGTACGGAACCACGGTACGGAACCACGGTACGGAACCACAGTACAGAACCACGGTACAGAACCACGGTACAGAATCACGGTACAGAACCACAGTACAGAACCACGGTACAGAACCACGGTACGGAACCACGGTACGGAACCACGGTACAGAATCACAGTACAGAACCACGGTACAGAACCACGATACGGAACCACAGTACAGAATCACGGTACAGAACCACGATACGGAACCACAGTACAGAATCACGGTACAGAACCACAGTACAGAACCACGGTACGGAACCACAGTACGGAACCACGGTACAGAATCACAGTACAGAACCACGGTACAGAACCACAGTACAGAACCACGGTACAGAACCACGATACGGAACCACAGTACGGAACCACGGTACAGAATCACAGTACAGAACCACGGTACAGAACCACGGTACAGAACCACGATACGGAACCACAGTACAGAATCACGGTACAGAACCACAGTACAGAATCACGGTACAGAACCACGGTACGGAACCACAGTACGGAACCACGGTACAGAATCACAGTACAGAACCACGGTACAGAACCACAGTACAGAACCACAGTACAGAAACACAGTACAGAACCACGGTACAGAACTACGATACGGAACCACAGTACGGAACCACGGTACAGAACCACAGTACAGAACCACAGTACAGAACCACGGTACAGAACCACGATACGGAACCACAGTACGGAACCACGGTACAGAACCACAGTACAGAACCACAGTACAGAACCACGGTACAGAACCACAGTACAGAACCACGATACGGAACCACAGTACAGAATCACGGTACAGAACCACAGTACAGAACCACGGTACAGAACCACGGTACAGAACCACGGTACGGAACCACAGTACGGAACCACAGTACAGAACCACGGTACGGAACCACAGTACGGAACCACGGTACAGAACCACGGTACAGAACCACGGTACGGAACAACACAGTACAGAACCACGGTACGGAACCACAGTACAAAACCACGGTACGGAACCACAGTACAGAACCACGGTACAGAACCACGGTACGGAACCACAGTACGGAACCACAGTACAGAATCATGGTACAGAACCACAGTACAGAACCACGGTACGGAACCACAGTACAGAACCACGGTACGGAACCACAGTACGGAACCACAGTACAGAATCACGGTACAGAACCACGGTACAGAACCACAGTACAGAACCACGGTACAGAACCACCGTACAGAACCACAGTACAGAACCACCGTACAGAACCACAGTACAGAACCACGTTACGGAACTACAGTACAGAACCACAGTACAGAACCACGGTACGGAACCATGGTACAGAACCACAGTACGGAACCACAGTACAGAATCACAGTACAGAACCACGGTACGGAACCACAGTACGGAACCACAGTACAGAACCACAGTACAGAACCACAGTACAGAACCACAGTACAGAACCACGGTACAGAACCACAGTACAGAACCACGGTACAGAACCATGGTACGGAACCACAGTACAGAACCACGGTACGGAACCACAGTACGGAACCACGGTACAGAACCACGGTACGGAACCACAGTACAGAACCACGGTACAGAATCACGGTACGGAACCACAGTACAGAGCCACGGTACATAACCACGGTACGGAACCACGGTACGGAACCACGGTACGGAACCACAGTACAGAACCACGGTACAGAACCACGGTACAGAACCACGGTACATAATCACGGTACAGAACCACAGTACAGAACCACGGTACAGAACCACGGTACGGAACCACGGTACGGAACCACGGTACAGAATCACAGTACAGAACCACGGTACAGAACCACGATACGGAACCACAGTACAGAATCACGGTACAGAACCACGATACGGAACCACAGTACAGAATCACGGTACAGAACCACAGTACAGAACCATGGTACAGAACCACGGTACGGAACCACAGTACGGAACCACGGTACAGAATCACAGTACAGAACCACGGTACAGAACCACAGTACAGAACCACGGTACAGAACCACGATACGGAACCACAGTACGGAACCACGGTACAGAATCACAGTACAGAACCACGGTACAGAACCACGGTACAGAACCACGATACGGAACCACAGTACAGAATCACGGTACAGAACCACAGTACAAAACCACAGTACAGAACCACAGTACAGAAACACAGTACAGAACCACGGTACAGAACCACGGTACAGAACCACGGTACGGAACCACAGTACGGAACCACGGTACAGAATCACAGTACAGAACCACGGTACAGAACCACAGTACAGAACCACAGTACAGAAACACAGTACAGAACCACGGTACAGAACTACGATACGGAACCACAGTACGGAACCACGGTACAGAACCACAGTACAGAACCACAGTACAGAACCACGGTACAGAACCACGATACGGAACCACAGTACGGAACCACGGTACAGAACCACAGTACAGAACCACGGTACAGAACCACAGTACAGAACCACGATACGGAACCACAGTACAGAATCACGGTACAGAACCACAGTACAGAACCACGGTACAGAACCACGGTACGGAACCACAGTACGGAACCACAGTACAGAACCACGGTACGGAACCACAGTACGGAACCACGGTACAGAACCACGGTACAGAACCACGGTACGGAACAACACAGTACAGAACCACGGTACGGAACCACAGTACAGAACCACGGTACGGAACCACAGTACAGAACCACGGTACAGAACCACGGTACGGAACCACAGTACGGAACCACAGTACAGAATCATGGTACAGAACCACAGTACAGAATCACGGTACGGAACCACAGTACAGAACCACGGTACGGAACCACAGTACGGAACCACAGTACAGAATCACGGTACAGAACCACGGTACAGAACCACAGTACAGAACCACGGTACAGAACCACCGTACAGAACCACAGTACAGAACCACGGTATAGAACCACGGTACGGAACCACGGTACAGAACCACGGTACGGAACCACAGTACGGAACCACGGTACAGAACCATGGTACAGAACCACGGTACGGAACCACAGTACGGAACCACGGTACAGAATCACAGTACAGAACCACGGTACAGAACCACAGTACAGAACCACGGTACAGAACCACGATACGGAACCACAGTACAGAATCACGGTACAGAACCACAGTACAGAACCATGGTACAGAACCACGGTACAGAACCACGGTACGGAACCACAGTACGGAACCACAGTACAGAACCACGGTACGGAACCACAGTACAGAACCACGGTACAGAACCACGGTACAGAACCACGGTACGGAACCACAGTACAGAACCACGGTACGGAACCACAGTACAGAACCATGGTACGGAACCACAGTACAGAACCATGGTACAGAACCACGGTACGGAACCACAGTACGGAACCACAGTACAGAATCATGGTACAGAACCACAGTACAGAACCACGGTACAGAACCACGGTACGGAACCACAGTACAGAACCAAGGTACAGAACCACGGTACGGAACCACAGTACGGAACCACAGTACAGAATCACGGTACAGAACCACGGTACAGAACCACAGTACAGAACCACAGTACAGAACCACAGTACAGAACCACAGTACAGAACCACAGTACAGAACAACCGTACAGAAACACAGTACAGAACCACGGTACAGAACCACAGTACAGAACCACGGTATAGAACCACGGTACGGAACCACAGTACAGAACCACGGTACAGAACCACGGTACGGAACCACAGTACGGAACCACGGTACAGAACCACAGTACAGAACCACGGTACAGAACCACGATACGGAACCACAGTACAAAATCACGGTACAGAACCACAGTACAGAACCATGGTACAGAACCACGGTACGGAACCACAGTACGAAACCACGGTACAGAATCACAGTACAGAACCACGGTACAGAACCACAGTACAGAACCACGGTACAGAACCACGATACGGAACCACAGTACAGAATCACGGTACAGAACCACAGTACAGAACCACGGTACAGAACCACGGTACAGAACCGCGGTACGGAACCACAGTACGGAACCACAGTACAGAACCATGGTACGGAACCACAGTACGGAACCACGGTACAGAACCACGGTACAGAACCACGGTACGGAACCACAGTACAGAACCACGGTACGGAACCACAGTACGGAACCACGGTACGGAACCACAGTACGGAACCACAGTACAGAATCATGGTACAGAACCACAGTACAGAACCACGGTACAGAACCACGGTACGGAACCACAGTACAGAACCAAGGTACAGAACCAAGGTACAGAACCACGGTACGGAACCACAGTACGGAACCACAGTACAGAATCACGGTACAGAACCACGGTACAGAACCACAGTACAGAACCACAGTACAGAACCACAGTACAGAACCACAGTACAGAACAACCGTACAGAAACACAGTACAGAACCACAGTACAGAACCACGGTACAGAACCACAGTACAGAACCACAGTACAAAACCACCGTACAGAACCACCGTACAGAACCACAGTACAGAACCACGGTATAGAACCACGGTACGGAACCACAGTACAGAACCACGGTACAGAACCACGGTACGGAACCACAGTACGGAACCACGGTACAGAACCACAGTACAGAACCACGGTACAGAACCACGATACGGAACCACAGTACAGAATCACGGTACAGAACCACAGTACAGAACCACGGTACAGAACCACGGTACGGAACCACAGTACAGGAACACAGTACAGAAACACAGTACAGAACCACCGTACAGAACCACAGTACAGAAACACGGTATGGAACCACGGTACGGAACAACAGTACAGAACCACGGTACAGAACCAGAGTACAGAACCACGGTACGGAACCACAGTACAGAACCACGGTACAGAACCACGGTACAGAACCACAGTACAGAACCACGGTACAGAACCACGATACGGAACCACAGTACAGAATCACGGTACAGAACCACAGTACAGAACCACGGTACGGAACCACAGTACGGAACCACGGTACAGAATCACAGTACAGAACCACGGTACAGAACCACAGTACAGAACCACGATACGGAACCACAGTACGGAACCACGATACAGAACCACAGTACGGAACCACGGTACAGAATCACAGTACAGAACCACGGTACAGAACCACAGTACAGAACCACGGTACAGAACCACGGTACGGAACCACAGTACGGAACCACGGTACAGAATCACAGTACAGAACCACGGTACAGAACCACGGTACAGAACCACAGTACAGAACCACGGTACAGAACCACGATACGGAACCACAGTACAGAATCACGGTACAGAACCACAGTACAGAACCACGGTACAGAACCACGGTACGGAACCACAGTACGGAACCACGGTACAGAATCACAGTACAGAACCACGGTACAGAACCACAGTACAGAACCACGATACGGAACCACAGTACGGAACCACGATACAGAACCACAGTACGGAACCACGGTACAGAATCACAGTACAGAACCGGTACGAACCACAGTACAGAACACGGTACAGAACCACGGTACGGAACCACAGTACGAACCACGGTACAGAACCACGGTACAGAACCACACGGTACACCACCACGGTACGGAACCACGGTACACGGAACCACGGTACAGAACCACTGGTACAGAACCACGGTACAGAACAACCACAGTACAGAACCACGACCACAGTACAGAACACACGGATACGTACAGAACAGTACAGATCACGGTACAGAACCACAGTACAGACAGTACAGAACCACGGTACAGAACCAACCACAGTACAGAACCACGGTACAGAACCACGGTACGGAACCACAGTACGGAACCACGGTACAGAATCACAGTACAGTACAGAACCACGGTACAGAACCACAGTACAGAACCACGATACGGAACCACAGTACGGAACCCACGATACAGAACCACAGTACGGAACCACGGTACAGAATCACAGTACAGAAATCACAGTACAGAAACACGGTACAGAACAACCACAGTACAGAACCACGGTACGACAGAACCACGGTACGGTACGGAACCACAGTACGGAACCACGGTACAGAATCACAGTACAGAACCACGGTACAGAACCACGCTACGGAACCACAGTACGGAACCACGGTACAGAATCACGGTACAGAACCACGATACGGAACCACAGTACAGAATCACGGTACAGAACCACAGTACGGAACCACGGTACAGAATCACAGTACAGAACCATGGTACGGAACCACGGTACAGAACCACGGTACGGAACCACAGTACGGAACCACGGTACAGAATCACAGTACAGAACCACAGTACAGAACCACAGTACAGAACCACGATACGGAACCACAGTACGGAACCACGATACAGAACCACAGTACGGAACCACGGTACAGAATCACAGTACAGAACCACGGTACAGAACCACAGTACAGAACCACGGTACAGAACCACGGTACGGAACCACAGTACGGAACCACCGTACAGAATCACAGTACAGAACCACGGTACAGAACCACGCTACGGAACCACAGTACGGAACCACGGTACAGAATCACAGTACAGAATCACGGTACAGAACCACGATACGGAACCACAGTACAGAATCACGGTACAGAACCACAGTACAGAACCACGGTACAGAACCACGGTACAGAACCACGGTACAGAACCACGGTACAGAACCACGGTACAGAATCACAGTACAGAACCATGGTACGGAACCACGGCCCGCTCCCCTAGAAAGTTCTGGAATGTGGGGATTTGGCGGATCTGAGTGCGGAGAGAACGCTTTCCTGGGCTGACGGAGAACGCTGCCACAGCGACTCTTCCCACACAAATCCCAGCAAGGCTGAACACCCCCAGATGGAGCAGAGAAGGCCGCCGCGTTCTCAACCGACAATAGCAGTAATTAGAGCCCCGGGGGCCCTTCCTGTCCCCTCCGCGGGGGGCCCCTGACACACTCACTGAACATTCCCCAATATCGATCCCATCATTCGAGGTGACGATCAATGATTCCTAATTAAAGGGCCGATGGGGACACCGGCAGCTGGAGGACGGGGATTGGACCCCACGGCGGGCGAGGGACTTATAAACCCGCCGCTGCCCCGACCCCGCCAAGAACCGCCGCGGCCGACCACAGGGTGCAGGTAGGTGAGCCGGGGACAGGCTGTGTGTGTGTGAGACCAACTTCCTTCACCCATCCTCCGATACCCCCCTATACTGTCCTATCTACAGATCTGCAGAGCATCGCTCCCTCCCCTCCCCCTCCTGATATATTCTGCAGATTATCCCATCACTGACCCCTCTAGAGATCTGCAGAACATCGCTCCCTCCCCTCCCCCTCCTAATATATTCTGCAGATTATCCCATCACTGACCCCTCTAGAGATCTGCAGAGCATCGCTCCCTCCCCTCCCCCTCCTGATATATTCTGCAGATTATCCCATCACTGACCCCTCTAGAGATCTGCAGAGCATCGCTCGCTCCCCCCTCCTCCCCTCCTGATATATTCTGCAGATTATCCCATCACTGACCCCTCTAGAGATCTGCAGAGCATCGCTCCCTCCCCTCCCCCTCCTGATATATTCTGCAGATTATCCCATCACTGACCCCTCTAGAGATCTGCAGAACATCGCTCCCTCCCCTCCCCCTCCTAATATATTCTGCAGATTATCCCATCACTGACCCCTCTAGAGATCTGCAGAGCATCGCTCCCTCCCCTCCCCCTCCTGATATATTCTGCAGATTATCCCATCACTGACCCCTCTAGAGATCTGCAGAACATCGCTCCCTCCCCTCCCCCTCCTAATATATTCTGCAGATTATCCCATCACTGACCCCTCTAGAGATCTGCAGAACATCGCTCCCTCCCCTCCCCCTCCTAATATATTCTGCACATTATCCCATCACTGACCCCTCTAGAGATCTGCAGAACATCGCTCCGTCCCCTTCCCCTCCTGACAGATACATAATGATATAATCGTTGAATAATGACCCCTCTCCTCTGTCTCAGTTTTTGTATCTGCAGACTATCTCTCCTCTGAGTCTCTCTATGAAGTTGGATTTCCTCTGTCTTGCAGTCTCTCGCAGTTCCTCTTTATCCCAGATACTCCCTGGCCTCTCCCTCGGCGCTCTCATCCCTCTTCTTGTCACGCCAACTTCTCCATTCCTCTCTCCTCTCCTCCTCTGACCATCTCACTGACTGCCTGTCTCTGCAGAGCTCCTCCGTCTCCTTCCTTCCCCCCAGAGCTCCTTTCTTCTGGGGACCTCAGGATGGGGTCTTCCCCCCCCCCCCAGCCTCCGCTATTGTCCCACTAAAGCCTCTCCCTCCCCTCTCTCCTCTCCTCTCCTCTCCTCTCAACTCTTCTCCCCTTTCTCTCCTCTCCTTATCTCTGGCCTCTCCCTCTCTTCTTTCCCTCACCTCTTCCCTCCTCTTCTCTCCCTCATTCTTCTTTCCCCCTCTCTCGTCTACTTTTTTCTCCTCTCTTCTTTCCATCTTCTCTTCTCTTCTCGCCTCTTTCCCTCTCCTCTCCTCTTCTCTCCTTATCTCTCTCCTCTTACTCTCTTCTTTCCCTCACCTCTTCTCTCCCTCTTTCTTCTCTTCTTTCCCCCTCTCTCCTCTACTTTTTACTCCTCTCTTCTTTCCATCTTCTCTTATCTTTTCTCCTCTCCTCTTCTCTTCTCTCCCCTCAACTCTTCTTCTCTCCTGTTCTTTCCTCTCCTTATCTCTCTCCTTCCTCTCTTCTTCCTCTCACCTCTTCTCTCCTCTCCTCTCAACTCTTCTTTTCTCTCTTTCTGTCTTCCATCTTTCACTTTTATTCTCTCCTCTCCTCCTCTCTCCCTCTATCTTCTCTCCTCTTTCCCTCTCCTCTCATCTTCTCTCCCTTTCTGTCCTCTCTTTATCTCTTTCCTCTTCTTTCCCTCGCCTCTTCTCTCCTCTGCTCTCAACTCATTTTTCTATTCTTTCCCCCTCTCTCCTCCACTTTTTTCTACTTTCTTCTTTCCATCTTCTCTTCAATTCTCTCCTCTCATCTTCTCTTCTATCCTCTCCTCTTCTCTTCTATTCTCTCCTCTCCTCTCCTCTTCTCTCCCTCTATCTCCTCTCTTATTTCCCTCTCCTCTCCTCTTCTCTTCTATTTTCTTCTCTCCTCTCATCTTCTCTTCTATTCTCTCCTTTCCACTCCTCTTCTCTTCTATTCTCTCCTCTTCTCTCCCTCTATCTCCTCTCTTCTTTCCCTCTCCTCTCCTCTTCTCTTTTCTTCTCTCTCTCTCTCTTCTCTCTCTTCTCTCTCTTCTCTCTCTATCTCGCTATCTCTCTTCTCTCTCTACTATCCCTTCTCTCTCTTTTTCTATCTATTTCTCTTCTCTCTCTATCTCGCTATCTCTCTTCTCTCTCTACTATCTCTCTTCTCTCTCTTCTCTCTCTATCTCTCTATTTCTCTTCTCTATCTCGCTGTCTCTCTTCTCTCTCTCTTCTCTCTCTCTTCTCTCTCTCGGTCTCTCCCTCTCTGTCGCTCTCTCCCAGGCCCTGTCTGTCTCCTACTTCTTCTGGATGGAAGTCTCCTCTCTCTCTCTCTCTCTCTCTCTCTCTCTCTCTCTCCTGTCCTCTCCTGTCCTCTCTCCTCTCTCTCTCCTCTCTCTCTCCTCTCTCCTCTCCCTCTCCATCTCTCTCCTCTCTCTCTCTCCTCTCTCTCTTCTCTCTCTCTTCTTTCTCTTCTCTCTCGGTCTCTCCCTTTCTGTCTCTCTCTATCTCTCTTCTCTCTCTTCTCTCTCTCTGTCTCTATCTCTATCTCTCTTCTCTCTCTCCTCTCTCTCTCGGTCTCTCCCTCTCTGTCGCTCTCTCCCAAGCCCTGTCTGTCTCCTACTTCTTCTGGATGGAAGTCTCCTCTCCTCTCTCTCCTCTCTCTCTCCTCTCTCTTCTCTCTCTTCTCTATCTTCTCTCCTCTCTCTCTCTTCTCTCTCTCTCTCTCTATCTCTCATCTCTCTCTCTCGGTCTCTCCCTCTCTGTCGCACTCTCCCAGGCCCTGTCTGTCTCCTACTTCTTCTGGATGGAAGTCTTCTCCTCTCCTCTCTCTCCTCTCTCTCTCCTCTCTCTTCTCTCTCTTCTCTATCTCTCTCTCTCTCTCTCTCTCTCTCTCTCTCTCTCTCTATCTCTCATCTCTCTCTCTCGGTCTCTCCCTCTCTGTCGCACTCTCCCAGGCTCTCTGTCCCTGTCTGTCTCCTACTCTTCTGGATGGAAGTCTCCTCTCTCTCTCTCTCTCTCTCTCTCTCTCTCCCAAGCCCTGTCTCTCCTCTTCTTCTGGATGGAAGTCTCCTCTCCTCTCTCTCCTCTCTCTCTCCTCTCTCTTCTCTCTCTTCTCTATCTTCTCTCCTCTCTCTCTCTTCTCTCTCCTCTCTCTATCTCTCTCTCTCCTCTCTCTCTCTCCTCGCACTCTCCCAG
>JAJQKJ010002685.1:5000-145000 GCA_029574335.1 Rana kukunoris | reverse complement strand
AGTTGGGGGAGGTCCCTTTGTAGTTGGTGGAGGTTCCTTAGTAGTTGGGGAGGTTCCTTAGTAGTTGGGGGAGGTTCCATAGTAGTTGGGGGAGGTTCCTTAGTAGTTGGTGGAGGTTCCTTAGTAGTTGGGGGAGGTCCCTTAGTAGTTGGTGGAGGTCCCTTAGTAGTTGGTGGAGGTTCCTTAGTAGTTGGGGAGGTTCCTTAGTAGTTGGGGGAGGTTCCATAGTAGTTGGGGGAGGTTCCTTAGTAGTTGGGGGAGGTTCCTTAGTAGTTGGGGGAGGTCCCTTAGATAGTTGGTGGAGGTTCCTTAGTAGTTGGTGGAGGTTCCTTAGTAGTTGGGGGATGTTCCTTAGTAGTTGGGGGAGGTTCCTTAGTAGTTGGGGGAGGGTCCTTAGTAGTTGGGGGATGTTCCTTAGTAGTTGGGGGAGGTCCCTTAGTAGTTGGTGGAGGTTCCTTAGTAGTTGGGGGAGGTTCCTTAGTAGTTGGGGGAGGTTCCTTAGTAGTTCGTGGAGTTTCCTTAGTAGTTGGGGGAGGTTCCTTAGTAGTTGGGGGAGGGTCCTTAGTAGTTGGGGGAGGTTCCTTAGTAGTTGGTGGAGTTTCCTTAGTAGTTGGTGGAGGTTCCTTAGTAGTTGGGGGAGGTTCCTTAGTAGTTGGTGGAGGGTCCTTAGTAGTTGGGGGAGGTTCCTTAGAAGTTGGGGAGGTTCCTTAGTAGTTGGGGGAGGTTCCTTAGTAGTTGGGGGAGGTTCCTTAGTAGTTGGTGGAGTTTCCTTAGTAGTTGGTGGAGTTTCCTTAGTAGTTGGGGAGGTTCCTTAGTAGTTGGGGGAGGTTCCTTAGTAGTTGGTGGAGGGTCCTTAGTAGTTGGTGGAGGTCCCTTAGAAGTTGGGGAGGTTCCTTAGTAGTTGGGGGAGGTTCCTTAGTAGTTGGTGGAGTTTCCTTAGTAGTTGGTGGAGTTTCCTTAGTAGTTGGGGAGGTTCCTTAGTAGTTGGGGGAGGTTCCTTAGTAGTTGGGGGAGGTCCCTTAGAAGTTGGGGGAGGTCCCTAAGTAGTTGGGGGAGGTTCCTTAGTAGTTGGGGGAGGTCCCTTAGTAGTTGGGGGAGGTTCCTTAGTAGTTGACGGAGGTCCCTTAGTAGTTGGGGGAGGTTCCTTAGTAGTTGGGGGAGGTCCCTTAGTAGTTGGTGGAGGTTCCTTAGTAGTTGGGGCAGGTCCCTTAGTAGTTGGGGGAGGTTCCTTAGTAGTTAGTAGTTGGGGGAGGTCCCTTAGTAGTTGGGAGAGGTTCCTTAGTAGTTGGGGGAGGTCCCTTAGTAGTTGGGGGAGGTTCCTTAGTAGTTGGGGAGGGTCCTTGTTGGGAAGCACAGAGGTCAGACATTTCTTGTAGTTGGTGATCAGGTCTCTACACATCTCAGGAGGGATTTTCTCTTCTCTAAGTCCTGAAGGATTTTTGGATGTCGCTTCGAAACTCCAACGTTTCCCCTCCTCCATACATTTCCTATGGGATTAAGGTCTGGAGACCGGCTAGGCCACTCCATCACCTTCATGTGCTTCTTCTAGAGCCACTCCTTTGTTGCCTTGGCGGTATGTTTTGGGTCAGACCCATCCATGACCCATCTTCAGTGTTCTGTCTGAGGGAAGAAGGTTCTCCTCCAAGATCTTACAATACGTGGCCCCGCCCATTGGCCCCTCAATGCGGCAAAGTCGGCCTGGACCTTTATCAGAGGAACCCCCCAAATCCTCATGTTTCCCCCTCCCCGTGTGACTGTAGGGATGGAGTTCTTGGGGTCACAGTCACCATCCTTCTTCCTCCAATCACGTCGGACCTCTGTGCTTCCCAACAAGGGTTTCCCCACCAACTACCAAGGGGGTCAAATACTTATTTTCCTCCATTTATAACATTTGTATCCTGTGATCTCTCTGGATTACAATAGACATGATGGGGAGGTGTTGGTAGATGATGCCCCCCATTCTCTATAACAATAGACAGGACTGGGGGGGGGGGGTTGGTAGATGATATCTCCCCCCATTATCGGTAACAATAGACAGGACGAGGGGGGGGGTGTTGGTAGATGATGCCCCCCCATTCTCTGTAACAAAAGACAGGATGGGGGGGGGGTTTGATAGATGATGCCCCCCCCCATTCTCTGTAACAATAGACAGGACGGGGGTGTGTTGGTAGATGATGCCCCCCCATTCTCTGTAACAATAGACAGGAGGGGAAGGGGAGTTTGTAGATGATGCCCCCCCCCAATTCTCTGTAACAATAGACAGGAGGGGGGGGAGTTTGTAGATGATGCCCCCCCCCCAATTCTCTGTAACAAGAGACAGGAGGGGGGGGTGTTGGTAGATGATGCCCCCCTCCCCCCCATTCTCGGTAACAATAGACAGGAGGGGGGGTGTTGGTAGATGATGCCCCCCTCCCCCCCATTCTCGGTAACAATAGACAGGAGGGGGGGTGTTGGTAGATGATGCCCCCTCCCCCCCATTCTCGGTAACAATAGACAGGAGGGGGGGTGTTGGTAGATGATGCCCCCCTCCCCCCCATTCTCGGTAACAATAGACAGGACGGGGGGGGCTTGGTAGAGTATGCCCCCCCTCCCCCTCAATTCTCTGTAACAATAGCAAGGGCGGGGGGGGTGTTGGTAGATGATGCCCCCCTCCCCCCCATTCTCGGTAACAATAGACAGGACGGGGGGGGGGGGGGGGGTTGGTAGAGTATGCCCCCCCTCTCCCCCAATTCTCTGTAACAATAGACAGGACGGGGGGGTTTGGTAGAGTATGCCCCCCCCCCATTCTCGGTAACAATAGACAGGACGGGACGGAGATATTTGGGACTCGATAATCTCTTTCTCGGGATCTTCGGCCAGCTGGAGCCGGTGACACCAGAATCATCCCAAACATGTCTGGCACCAGGGTCCCGGAATCCAGAGACGCGCCAACTGCCTGCCACTGAGGGGGGGGGGGGGGCAATAACTGTCACCCAGCCCCCCCCCATCCACACCCACCCCCCCCACTTTATACAATGTATCATCCATGGGGAATATATTCTTGTCATTGGAATTCTTTCTGGAAGCTCCGACATGTTCTGTAGCGTTGTACACAATGCACTGACCTATGTATGGGGGAGAGGACCAACCCCCCCCCCCGTACAGAGAATGGGGGGAGGGGGGGCATCATCTACCAACCCCCCCCCCGTCCTGTCTATTGTTACAGAGAATTGGGGGGGCATCATCTACTCGCCCCAATCAGTTTGGGGCCGAACCCGTAACTCTGCCCCCCCTCTGGTTGGGATGCTGTATAGGAGGGTGACACCGCTGTTCATACACCGCAGCTCTATACCCAACCCCCCCCCCGTCCTCCCACCTGCCTGCTCATTGGATGACCAGTGATGAGCATCCTCCCCTCCTGATTATCTAAGCCCCTCCCCATTACTTTTATTAGCTTACAGATTGGCCACTCCCACTGCCAGCCCCCCGTCTTTCTGCTCATTGGATGACCAGTGATGAGCATCCTCCCCTCCTGATTATCTAAGCCCCTCCCCATCACCTCCCCGGTCCTTCTGCTCATTGGACAACCAGTGATGAGCATCCTCCCCTCCTGATTATCTAAGCCCCTCCCCATCACCTCCCCGGTCCTTCTGCTCATTGGACAACCAGTGATGAGCATCCTCCCCTCCTGATTATCTAAGCCCCTCCCCATCACCTCCCCGGTCCTTCTGCTCATTGGACAACCAGTGATGAGCATCCTCCCCTCCTGATTATCTAAGCCCCTCCCCATCCCTTTGATTAACATACAGATTGGTCACTCCCACTGCCAGCCCCCCTCCCCGGTCCTTCTGCTCATTGGACGACCAGTGATGAGCATCCTCCCCTTTTGATTCTCCAAGCCCCTCCCCATCCCTTTTATTAGCTTACCAGTTGGCCACTCCCCCACCAACCTACCTGCTCATTGGACGACCAGTGATGAGCATCCTTCCCTCCTGATTCTCTAAGCCCCACCCCATCCCTTTTATTAGCTTACAGATTGGCCATCCCACTGCCAACCCCCTCTACATCCTACCTGCTCATTGGACAACCAGTGATGAGCATCTTCCCCTCCTAATTCTCTAAGCCCCTCCCCATTCCTTGTATTAGCTTACAGATTGGCCACTCCCACTGCCAGCCCCCAGTGATGAATATCCTCCCCTTCTGATTATCTAAGCCCCTCCCCATTCCTTTTATTAGCTTACAAATTGGCCACTCCCACTGCCACCCCCCCCCCGAGGCCCTTCTGCTCATTGGACGACCAGTGATGAGCATCTTCCACTTTTGATTCTCTAAGCCCCTCCCCATCCCTTTTATTAGCTTACAGATTGGCCACTCCCACTGCCAGCCCCCCCCCCCACCATTCTTCTACGTGCTCATTGGATGACCAGTAATGAGCATCCTCCCTCCAAATTCTCTAAGCTCCTCCCCATCCATTTTATTTGCTTACAGATTGGCCACTCCCACTGCCAACCCTCTACGCGGTTCTTCTGCTCATTGGACAACCAGTGATGAGCACCGTCCCCTCCTGATTCTCTAAGCCCCTCCCCATACCTTAGCTTACAGATTGGCCACTCCCACTGCCAGCCCCCTCCCCGACCCTTCTGCTCAATGGACGACCATTCTATAAGCCCCTCCCCACACCTTTTATTAGCTTACAGATTGGCCACTCCCACTGCCAGGCTGATCTCAGCTTTCAGGAGGTCAGTATACAGAGAGAAGATTTCCTGGTGATAAAATAATCGATAATAAAGATTTCCCCGGGAACGTCTGACCTTGTTTTCTGTTTCTTTATTGACAATTTTCTGATCACTGTTATTGATCGCATTGATACATGTGGGGTCCCCCTTTAGAGGTGATTGGCAGGGGGGTACTGTGGGGGGAAGGGTTCTGATCACATTTATTGATTACATTGATACATGTGGGGTCACCCTTTGGAGGCGATAGGCAGAGGGTACGATGGGGGAGGGGTGCTGATCACACTTATTGATGGGGGTGGGGTCACCTTTAGAGGGGATTATCAGGGGAGTATTGGGGGGGGGGGGGTTCTGATCACACTTATTGATGGGGGTGGGGTCACCTTTAGAGGGGATTATCAGGGGAGTATTGGGGGGGGGGGGGGTTCTGATCACACTTATTGATGGGGGTGGGGTCACCTTTAGAGGGGATTATCAGGGGAGTATTGGGGGGGGGTTCTGATCACACTTATTGATGGGGGTGGGGTCACCTTTAGAGGGGATTATCAGGAGAGTATTGGGGGGGGGGGTTCTGATCACACTTATTGATGGGGGTGGGGTCACCTTTAGAGGGGATTATCAGGGGAGTATTGGGGGGGGGGTTCTGATCACACTTATTGATGGGGGGTGGGGTCACCTTTAGAGGGGATTATCAGGGGAGTATTGGGGGGGGGGGTTCTGATCACACTTATTGATGGGGGTGGGGTCACCTTTAGAGGGGATTATCAGGGGAGTATTGGGGGGGGGGGGTTCTGATCACACTTATTGATGGGGGTGGGGTCACCTTTAGAGGGGATTATCAGGGGAGTATTGGGGGGGGGGGTTCTGATCACACTTATTGATGGGGGTGGGGTCACCTTTAGAGGGGATTATCAGGGGAGTATTGGGGGGGGGGGTTCTGATCACACTTATTGATGGGGGTGGGGTCACCTTTAGAGGGGATTATCAGGGGAGTATTGGGGGGGGGGTTCTGATCACACTTATTGATGGGGGTGGGGTCACCTTTAGAGGGGATTATCAGGGGAGTATTGGGGGGGGGGGGTTCTGATCACACTTATTGATGGGGGTGGGGTCACCTTTAGAGGGGATTATCAGGGGAGTATTGGGGGGGGGGGTTGTTCTGATCACACTTATTGATGGGGGTGGGGTCACCTTTAGAGGGGATTATCAGGGGAGTATTGGGGGGGGGGGGTTCTGATCACACTTATTGATGGGGGTGGGGTCACCTTTAGAGGGGATTATCAGGGGAGTATTGGGGGGGGGGTTCTGATCACACTTATTGATGGGGGTGGGGTCACCTTTAGAGGGGATTATCAGGGGAGTATTGGGGGGGGGGGGTTCTGATCACACTTATTGATGGGGGTGGGGTCACCTTTAGAGGGGATTATCAGGGGAGTATTGGGGGGGGGTTCTGATCACACTTATTGATGGGGGTGGGGTCACCTTTAGAGGGGATTCAGGGGGGGGGGGGGGGTTCTGATCACACTTATTGATGGGGGTGGGGTCACCTTTAGAGGGGATTATCAGGAGAGTATTGGGGGGGGGGGGTTCTGATCACACTTATTGATGGGGGTTGGGGTCACCTTTAGAGGGGATTATCAGGGGGAGTATTGGGGGGGGGGGGTTCTGATCACACTTATTGATGGGGGTGGGGTCACCTTTAGAGGGGATTATCAGGGGAGTATTGGGGGGGGGGGGTTCTGATCACACTTATTGATGGGGGTGGGGTCACCTTTAGAGGGGATTATCAGGGGAGTATTGGGGGGGGGGTTCTGATCACACTTATTGATGGGGGTGGGGTCACCTTTAGAGGGGATTATCAGGGGAGTATTGGGGGGGGGGGGGGTTCTGATCACACTTATTGATGGGGGTGGGGTCACCTTTAGAGGGGATTATCAGGGGAGTATTGGGGGGGGGGGGGTTCTGATCACACTTATTGATGGGGGTGGGGTCACCTTTAGAGGGGATTATCAGGGGAGTATTGGGGGGGGGGTTCTGATCACACTTATTGATGGGGGTGGGGTCACCTTTAGAGGGGATTATCAGGGGAGTATTGGGGGGGGGGGTTCTGATCACACTTATTGATGGGGGTGGGGTCACCTTTAGAGGGGATTATCAGGGGAGTATTGGGGGGGGGGTTCTGATCACACTTATTGATGGGGGTGGGGTCACCTTTAGAGGGGATTATCAGGGGAGTATTGGGGGGGGGGTTCTGATCACACTTATTGATGGGGGTGGGGTCACCTTTAGAGGGGATTATCAGGAGAGTATTGGGGGGGGGGTTCTGATCACACTTATTGATGGGGGTGGGGTCACCTTTAGAGGGGATTATCAGGGGAGTATTGGGGGGGGGGGTTCTGATCACACTTATTGATGGGGGTGGGGTCACCTTTAGAGGGGATTATCAGGAGAGTATTGGGGGGGGGGGTTCTGATCACACTTATTGATGGGGGTGGGGTCACCTTTAGAGGGGATTATCAGGGGAGTATTGGGGGGGGGGTTCTGATCACACTTATTGATGGGGGTGGGGTCACCTTTAGAGGGGATTATCAGGAGAGTATTGGGGGGGGGGGGGGTTCTGATCACACTTATTGATGGGGGTGGGGTCACCTTTAGAGGGGATTATCAGGGGAGTATTGGGGGGGGGGGTTCTGATCACACTTATTGATGGGGGTGGGGTCACCTTTAGAGGGGATTATCAGGGGAGTATTGGGGGGGGGGTTCTGATCACACTTATTGATGGGGGTGGGGTCACCTTTAGAGGGGATTATCAGGGGAGTATTGGGGGGGGGGGTTCTGATCACACTTATTGATGGGGGTGGGGTCACCTTTAGAGGGGATTATCAGGGGAGTATTGGGGGGGGGTTCTGATCACACTTATTGATCACAATAATAAATGTGGGATCCCCCTTTAGAGGAGATTGGCAGTGGGGGTACTGTAGGGGGAAGGGTTCTGATCACATTTATTGATTACATTGATATGTGTGTGCTCTCCTTTAGAGGGGATTTTCGGGCGGTGCTGTGGGGGGGGGGGGTCTGATCACACTTATAGATACATGTGGGGTCCCCCTTTAGGAGTGGAGTCAGTGGGGGGTTCTGATCACACTTATTGATGGGGGGTGGGGAGTTGGGTGGGAAAGGGTTCTGATCACACTTATTGATCACATTGATACATGTGGGGTCACCTTTAGAGGGGATGTCAGGGGAGTACTGTGGGGGAGGGGTTCTGAACACATTGGTAAAAATGGGGGGTCACCCTTTGGAGGTGATTGGCAGGGGGGTACTGTGGGGGAGGGGTTCTGATCACACTTATTGATCACACTTATTGATACATGTGGGGTCCCCCTTTAGGTAGGAATTGTCAGGGGAGTACTGTGGGGGAGGGGTTCTGAACACATTGATACAAATGGGGGGTCACCCTTTGGAGGTGATTGGCAGAGGGTATTATGGGGGAGGGGTGCAGAATCACACTTTTTGATACATGTGGGGTCACCTTTAGAGGGGATTTGCGGGGGAGTATTGGGGGGGGCGGGGTTCTGATCACACTTATTGATACATGTGGGGTCACCTTTAGGAGGGAATTGTCAGTGGGGTCCCCCTTTAGGAGTGGAGTCAGTGGGGGGGGGGGGGGGTTCTGATCACACTTATTGATTGGGGGTGGGGAGTTGGGTGAGAAAGGGTTCTGATCACACTTATTGATCACATTGATATGTGTGTGCTCTCCTTAAGAGGGGATTATCAGGGGAGTATTGGGGGGGGGGGTTCTGATCACACTTATTGATCACACTTATTGATACATGTGGGGGTCACCTTTAGAGGGGATGTCAGGTGAGTATTGTGGGGTTCTGAACACTTATTGATACATATGGGGGGGGGGTGTCACACTTTGGAGGTGATTGGCAGGGGGTACTGTGGGAGAGGGGTTCTGATCACATTTATTGATCACATTGATATGTGTGTGCTCTCCTTTAGAGGGGATTATCAGGGGAGTATTGGGGGGGGTTCTGATTACACTTATTAATGGGGGGTGGGGAGTTGGGTGGGAAACGGTTCTGATCACACTTATTGATCACATTGATACATGTGGGGTCACCTTTAGAGGGGATGTCAGGGGAGTACTGCGGGGGAGGGGTTCCGATCACATTAATACATGTGGGGTCCCCCTTTAGAGGGGTTTTTCAGGGGGTACTGCGGGGGAGGGGTTCCGATCACATTAATACATGTGGGGTCCCCCTTTAGAGGGGTTTTTCAGGGGGTACGGCGGGGGAGGGGCTCCCCTAGAGACACATAAAAGTTACATTGTATCTCCAATAAATGTCGGGAATTTCTCCGCTTTCCAGGAAAATCATCGATGGAGATGAGTTAATGGACTTGCCCCGCCGCCCTCTCCGCCGCTAATCCCACTTAAGGTCGCCCTCCCGTGTGCCTCGTCTCGTTTGGACGTCCGTCATCTTTTTATAACCCTCCAGGGATCATCTCTCAGCGGGATATTTAGGGAGGGATGCGGGGGAGGGGAGGGGGGGGGCAATGGCCCCTCGATGACAATAGCTCCGCTCATATCTGATGCTGTAACACAATAATTATACCAGCGGCTCATTCTCTGCCGCCAGCTGTCCGGCCAAATATGGAGGTGTCACCCCCCACCCCCTATCATCAGAGAGCAGGGGGGGAGGGGACAGGTGTGACCCCCGGCCCTTATATTGGACCGGGGGGGACACGGCTCTGCCATAGGGGACCCGGCACAGGGAAGGCAGCAGAGGGTCTCGGAGCCGCGGAACGCCAACAATGGAGGCCATCAAAAAGAAGATGCAGATGCTGAAGCTGGACAAGGAGAACGCGCTGGACCGCGCCGAGCAGGCGGAGACCGAGCAGAAGCAGGTGGAGGAGAAATCCAAACAGGTAACCTATCCCCTCCCCCCACTGATCAGACTGTACAGTGTACCTTTGTAGAAGGAGGAGGGGGAATTTCCTCAGTCTCCCCTCCCCCCACTGATCAGACTGTACAGTGTAACTTTGTAGAAGGAGGAGGAGTCATTTCCTCAGTCTCCCCTCCCCCCAGTGATCAGTAGAAGGAGGAGGAGTCATTTCCTCAGTCTCCCCTCCCCCCAGTGATCAGTAGAAGGAGGAGGAGTCATTTCCTCAATCTCCCCTCCCCCCAGTGATCAGACTGTACATTGTAACTTTGTAGAAGGAGGAGGAGTCATTTCCTCAGTCTCCTCCCCCCAGTGATCAGACTGTATAGAAGGAGGAGGAGTCATTTCCTCAGTCTCCCCTCCCCCAGTGATCAGTAGAAGGAGGAGGAGTCATTTCCTCAGTCTCCCCTCCCCCCAGTGATCAGTAGAAGGAGGAGGAGTCATTTCCTCAGTCTCCCCTCCCCCCAGTGATCAGACTGTACATTGTAACTTTGTAGAAGGAGGAGGAGTCATTTCCTCAGTCTCCCCTCCCCCCCAGTGATCAGACTGTACATTGTAACTTTGTAGAAGGAGGAGGAGTCATTTCCTCAGTCTCCCCTCCCCCAGTGATCAGTAGAAGGAGGAGGAGTCATTTCCTCAGTCTCCCCTCCCCCAGTGATCAGTAGAAGGAGGAGGAGTCATTTCCTCAATCTCCCCTCCCCCCCAGTGATCAGACTGTACATTGTAACTTTGTAGAAAGAGGAGGAGTCATTTCCTCAGTCTCCCCTCCCCCCAGTGATCAGTAGAAGGAGGAGGAGTCATTTCCTCAGTCTCCCCTCCTCCCACTGATCAGACTGTACATTGTAACTTTGTAGAAAGAGGAGGAGTCATTTCCTCAGTCTCCCCTCCCCCCAGTGATCAGACTGTACATTGTAACTTTGTAGAAGGAGGAGGAGTCATTTCCTCAGTCTCCCCTCCCCCCAGTGATCAGTAGAAGGAGGAGGAGTCATTTCCTCAGTCTCCCCTCCCCCCAGTGATCAGTAGAAGGAGGAGGAGTCATTTCATCAATCTCCCCTCCCCCCCAGTGATCAGACTGTACATTGTAACTTTGTAGAAAGAGGAGGAGTCATTTCCTCAATCTCCCCTCCCCCCCAGTGATCAGACTGTACATTGTAACTTTGTAGAAGGAGGAGGAGTCATTTCCTCAGTCTCCCCTCCTCCCCAGTGATCAGACTGTACATTGTAACTTTGTAGAAGGAGGAGGAGTCATTCCCTCAGTCTCCCCTCCTCCCCAGTGATCAGACTGTACATTGTAACTTTGTAGAAGGAGGAGGAGTCATTTCCTCAGTCTCCCCTCCCCCCAGTGATCAGACTGTACATTGTAACTTTGTAGAAGGAGGAGGAGGTCCTCTTTAGGTCAGTGATGGTACATACCTGTATAGGGGGGGTGACCTCTGACCTCTGTGTCCCGCAGTTGGAGGACGATTTGGTGTCCATGCAGAAGAAGTTGAAGGGGACGGAGGACGAGTTGGACAAATACTCGGAAGCCCTGAAAGATGCCCAGGAGAAGCTGGAGGTGGCCGAGAAGAAGGCGGCTGACGTACGTAGAGCTCTGGGGGTCTGGGCAGGGGAGGTGTTTTGGGGGTCTGGGTGGGTGAGGGGTTCTGAGAGAGGTCTGGGTGGGGGAGGTGTTTTAGAGGGGTCTTGGTGGGTAAGGGGTTTAGAGGTGGGGGTGTCTGGGTGGGGAGGTGTTTTGGGGGGGTCTTTTTTTGAGAGGGGGAGTCTTGGTCTGGGGGGTTTCTGAGAGGGGGGCCCGGGTGGGGGGTGTTTTGGGGGGGGGGGGGGTTTTCTGAGAGGGGGAGTCTTGGTCTGGGGGGTTCTGAGAGGGGGGCCTGGGTGGGGAGGTGTTTTGGGGGGTCTTGGTGGGTGGGAAGGAGGGTTTGTTGGGGGGAGGTTGGGTTTGGAGAGGCATTTTGAAGGCTTTGGGTGGGTGAGGGGGTTTTGGGGGGATGGGAAGTCTGGATTGGTGAGGGGTTCTCCGGGGAGGCCTGTTTTGGTGGTTCATGGTGGGTGAGGGGTTCTGAGGGATTTTTGTGGAAGAGGTGCTTGGGGGGGGGGGGGGGAGGGTTGGTGAGTGAGAGGTTCTGAGGGGTCTGGGCGAATGGGTGGGGGAGGTGTTTTGGGGGGTGTTGGTGGGTGAGGGGGTTCTGAGGGATTTTTGTGGAAGAGGTGCTTGGGGGGGGGGGGGTTGGTAAATGCGAGGGTCTGGGTGGGGAGGTGTTTTGGGTGGTCTTGGTGGGTGAGGGGTTCTGGGGAGATGGGTGGAGGAAATTCTGAAAAGGAGAGTATGCGGGTGGGGGGAGGGGGTTGGAGAGGAATTTTGAGGGCTTTGGGTGGGTGAGTTTTTTTGGTGGGGGGGGGGTAGGAAGTCCGGATTGGTGTTGGGGTCTCCGGGGGGGGGGGGCTGAGTGGGTGAGGGGTCATGGTGGGTTCAGTGTTCTGGGGGGGTCTGGGTGGGGGAGGGGCTTGTGAGGGGGTCTGGGTAGGTTCAGTGTTCTGGGGGGGGGTGTCTGGGTGGGGGAGGGGCTTGTGAGGGGGTCTGGGTAGGTTCAGTGTTCTGGGGGGGGGGTCTGGGTGGGGGAGGGGCTTGTGAGGGGGTCTGGGTAGGTTCAGTGTTCTGGGGGGGGGGTCTGGGTGGGGGAGGGGCTTGTGAGGGGGTCTGGGTAAGTTCAGTGTTCTGGGGGGGTCTGGGTGGGGGAGGGGCTTGTGAGGGGGTCTGGGTAGGTTCAGTGTTCTGGGGGGGGGGTCTGGGTGGGGGAGGGGCTTGTGAGGGGGTCTGGGTAGGTTCAGTGTTCTGGGGGGGGGGCTTGTGAGGGGGTCTGGGTAGGTTCAGTGTTCTGGGGGGGGGTCTGGGTGGGGGAGGGGCTTGTGAGGGGGTCTGGGTAGGTTCAGTGTTCTGGGGGGGGGGGCTTGTGAGGGGGTCTGGGTAGGTTCAGTGTTCTGGGGGGGTCTGGGTGGGGGAGGGGCTTGTGAGGGGGTCTGGGTAGGTTCAGTGTTCTGGGGGGGGTCTGGGTGGGGGAGGGGCTTGTGAGGGGGTCTGGGTAGGTTTAGTGTTCTGGGGGGGGGGGTCTGGGTGAGGGAGGGGCTTGTGAGGGGAGGGGGATGGGTCACAGGCACAAATTTGCCAAATTTTATTATTAGTTTATTATTTCGGATTTTGAATTTTCGAATTTGTTGAATTTCGTCAAAGAACGAATTCGGAAATAAACGAAACAATAAAAAAAAAAAATTGTGGTGCAGTACCGAATAGTGTCCACCAGGTGTCCCCAGAGCGCGGAATGCAGGCGCGGCCCCGCAGTAGCAGATCCTGACCGCTAGATGTCCCCAGTGGCCTCCTCCTTCCATGCGGCGTCTCTCTAGGCGCGGCCCCGCAGTACCTTCCAGCGGCCGCCAGGTGTCGGGCTCGCCAGGGCGTGGCGGGCGGAAGTGGGGGGTCGCGCGGGGAGCGGAAGTGCGGGGTGTTCAGTCTGTAGAGGGACGGCGGAGGAGGAAGATGTCCGGCGGGGGGATGAGCAGCATCGAGGCGGTGAAGAGGAAGATCCAAGTCCTCCAGCAGCAGGCGGATGAGGCGGAGGAGCGCGCGGAGAGGCTGTGCCGGGAGGCGGAGACCGAGCGCCGGTCCCGGGAACAGGTGACCCGAAATTCACACCCGAAAATCGCCCCTCACCCCCGAAATACACCCGAATATCGCCCCTCACCTCCGAAATACACCCGAATATCGCCCCTCACCCCCGAAATACACCCGAATATCGCACCTCACCCCGAAATACACCCGAATATCGCCCCTCACCCCGAAATACACCCGAATATCGCACCTCACCCCGAAATACACCCGAATATCGCCCCTCACCCCCCGAATATCGCCCCTCACCCCCGAAATACACCCGAATATCGCCCCTCACCCCCCGAAATACACCCGAATATCGCACCTCACCCCGAAATACACCCGAATATCGCCCCTCACCCCCCGAAATACACCCGAATATCGCCCCTCACCCCCCGAAATACACCCGAATATCGCCCCTCACCCCCGAAATACACCCGAAATATCGCCCCTCACCCCCCGAAATACACCCGAATATCGCCCCTCACCCCGAAATACACCCGAATATCGCCCCTCACCCCCGAAATACACCGAATATCGCCCCTCACCCCCCCGAAATACACCGAATATCTCCCCTCACCCCCGAAATACACCGAATATCGCCCTCACCCCCCGAAATACACCCGAATATCGCACCTCACCCCGAAATACACCCGAATATCGCCCCTCACCCCCGAAATACACCCACACTATATTATACAGGGATTAGTGACCCCAAAATTCACACCTCAGGGGGGCGGTGACCCGAAAACTACACCCACTCAGTACTATAGTGTCTGGTGACCCCAAAATTAAACTATACAGGGGCTGGTGACCCCAAAATCACCGTCTAGGGGTCTGGTGAGCCGAAATCCACACCCCACGCTGAAATTACACCCACTCCGTACTATACAGGGGCTGGTGACCTGAAATTTACACCTTAGGGGGGCGGTGACCCCAAAATTACACCCACTCGGTTCTATACAAGGGCTGGTGACCCGGAAATCGCAGTCTACAAGGGCTGGTGACCCCAAAATTCACACCCACCCTGAAATTACACCCACATTGTACTATACAGGTGCTAGTGACCCTAAAATGACACCTCAGGGGGAGGTGACCAGAAAGTTCACACCTGAATATCACACCTCACCCCGAAATTACACCCACTCTGTATTATACAGGGGCTGGTGACCCCAAAAATACACCTCTGGTGGCGGTGACCCGAAATTCACACCTCACCCCAAAATTGCACTCACATATACAGGGATTAGTGGCCCCAAAAATCAGACTAGACGGGGGCTGGTGACGCCAAAATTCCATCTTGGGCAGCAGGGACCCCAAAACTACACTATACAGGGTCTGGTGACCCTAAAATGACACCTCAGGGAGAGATGAACTAAAATTCACACCTCACCCCGAAAATGACACCCACTCTGTACCATACAGGGATTAGTGACCCCGAAATGACACCTTGGGGACTGGTGACCCCAAAAATTCCACCCCAATATCGCACCTCAGGGGGCAGGGGGACACCTTACATCCACACTGTGCTCTACAGGGGCCGTGACCCCAAAAAATTCACACCCAAATATCCCGGCCCCCCCAAAATTACACCTCGGGGGGGGGGGTGACCCTAAATTCACACTCGAATGTCGCACCTCACCCCGAAAATTACACCCACACCGTGCTATACAGGGGCTGGTGACCCCAAAAATTACACCCACTCTGTACTATACAGGGATTAGTGACCCCAAAATGACACCTTAGGGACTGGTAACCCCGAAAATTCCACCCCAATATCGCACCTCGGGGGGCGGGGGACACATTACATCCACACTACTCTACAGGTGCCGGTGACCCCAAAAAATACACTATACAGGGGGAGGTGACCCGAAATTCACACCCAAATATCACCTCACCCCAAAATTACACCCACACCGTACTATACAGGGATTAGTGACCCCAAAATCACTCTACAGAGGCCGGTCACCCCAAAATGACACCTCGGGGGGGGGGGGAGGTCACTGGAAATTCACACCTGAATATCACAGCTCACCCCGAAAAGACTCCCAGTCTGTACTATACATGGGGCCGGTGACCCCAAAATTACATCTTGGGTGGCAGTGACCCCCAAAAATACACTATTCAGGGGCTGGTGACCCCGAAATTCAGACCCCACCACCACAAATTACACCCACATTGTGCTATACAGGGGGAGGTGACCCCCCGAAATAACACCTCAGGGGGCGGTGACCCACAATTCACACCTCACCTCAAAATTACACCCACACTGTACTATGCAGGGTGAGGTGACCCCCAATATGACCCCCCCCCCCCCAGAGACTGGTGACCCCAAATATACACTATACTGGGGTTAGTGACCCGAAAATGACACCCCAATGTCACACCTCGGGGGGCGGGGGATACATTACACCCACACTGTACTATACAAGGCCCCCCCCCCTGGAGAGACGACGCCCCGCACTGTACAGGGACTGATGTGATTGGCTCAGTGATCTCTGTACAGCGCTGTGTTGGAGACATAGGTGTAGTGTGTGTGGGGGGGGGGGGGGGGATGGGATCAGTAGTTGTGTTCTTAGGGCGGGTGCTGGGATCTCGCTCTGGGTGGGGTCGGAGTTCTCGGACGACACCTTCTCACGCTCTCTCCTCCGCGTGGCTCCGCCTCCTCTGAGCTCATTAAAGGAGAATGGATCCAGAAATTCCTCCGAACTTCATAGATCTCACCGCAGAGACAATCTTCCTGTCTCCCATTCTCTCCAGTGATTGGCTTTTCTCAGGGGGCGGGATTACCTGATGGTGATGGGCTGAGATCATGTGACCACCATAGTGGTCATGTGATCAGTAATCCCTCCCTCCTCCCAGGTGGTCGGGTAGGAAGGGGTTCTCGGAGGGGAGAGACTTGGACCCCCCCCCCCTTCCCATTCTTGGAGGGGAGAGACTTGGACCCCCCCCTTTCCCATTCTTGGAGTGGAGAGACTTGGACCCCCCCCCCCCCCTTCCCATTCTTGGAGGGGAGAGACTTGGACCCCCCCCCCTTCCCGTTCTCGGAGGGGGGAGGCTTGGCCCCCTTCCCGTTCTCGGAGGGGGGAGGCTTGGCCCCCTTCCCGTTCTCGGAGGGGGGAGGCTTGGCCCCCCCTTCCCGTTCTCGGAGGGGGGAGGCTTGGCCCCCCCTTCCCGTTCTCGGAGGGGGGAGGCTTGGCCCCCCCTTCCCGTTCTCGGAGGGGGGAGGCTTGGCCCCCCCTTCCCGTTCTCGGAGGGGGGAGGCTTGGCCCCCCCTTCCCGTTCTCGGAGGGGGGAGGCTTGGACCCCCCTTCCCGTTCTGGGAGGGGGGAGGCTTGGACCCCCCCCTTCCCGTTCTCGGAGGGGAGAGACTTGGACCCTTCCCGTTCTCGGAGGAGAGAGACTTGGACCCCCCCTTCCCGTTCTCGGAGGGGAGAGACTTGGACCCCCCTTCCCGTTCTCGGAGGGGAGAGACTTGGACCCCCCCCCTTCCCGTTCTCGGAGGGGAGAGACTTGGACCCCCCCCCTTCCCGTTCTCGGAGGGGGAGGCTTGGGCCCCCTTCCCGTTCTCGGAGGGGGAGGCTTGGGCCCCCTTCCCGTTCTCGGAGGGGGGAGGCTTGGGCCCTGTTTGTTCCCATCCTGTACAATCAAAGAATGCTTTGTGTTCATTGACATATGAAGCCAGGTGCAGAGTGTGACGTCACCACGCCACTTCTCCGCCTCGTCCAATCAGAGAAAAGTGCCAAGTTCATTACGAAACGAGGTGGGAGTGTGACGTCATCACGCCACCTCTTGGCTTTCCTCCAATCTGGAGAATACTTTGCATTGAGAAATGAGGTGGTGACGTCATTGCGTCACCTCGTCCAATCGGAATGCTTTGTATTACGAAATGAGGTGATGACGTCATCACGCCGCCTCGTCCAAACTGATTTTTTTTGGCATTTATTTAGACATGAAATGGTAACGCCCCCCACGCCGCCTCCTCCTCCAATCAGAGAATGCTTTGTTCATTGAGAAATGGAATGTGTTGGAGATTGTGACGTCGCCACGCCCCCTCTCTCCACCTCGTCCAATCGGAGAATTGCTTTGCAGGCTGCTACAATGTAACGATTGTACAAATCTCCAGACCTGGAATATTTCCTCATCTCACATTTATTATATTTTCACTCAGATTTCACTGCTCATTATTGGAGGGGGGGGGGTCACTGCTCATTATTGGAGGGGGGGGTCACTGCTCATTATTGGAGGGGGGGGGGGAGGGGGGGGGGGTCACTGCTCATTATTGGAGGGGGGGGTCACTGCTCATTATTGGAGGGGGGGGGGGTCACTGCTCATTATTGAGGGGGGGGGGTCACTGCTCATTATTGGGGGGGGGGTCACTGCTCATTATTGGAGGGGGGGGGGGTCACTGCTCATTATTGGAGGGGGGGGGGGTCACTGCTCATTATTGGAGGGGGGGGGGTCACTGCTCATTATTGGAGGGGGGGGTCACTGCTCATTATTGGAGGGGGGGGTCACTGCTCATTATTGGAGGGGGGGGGGTCACTGCTCATTATTGGAGGGGGGGGGGTCACTGCTCATTATTGGAGGGGGGGGGGTCACTGCTCATTATTGGAGGGGGGGGGTCACTGCTCATTATTGGAGGGGGGGGGTCACTGCTCATTATTGGAGGGGGGGGGTCACTGCTCATTATTGGAGGGGGGGGGTCACTGCTCATTATTGGAGGGGGGGGGTCACTGCTCATTAGGGGGGGGGGGTCACTGCTCATTATTGGAGGGGGGGGGTCACTGCTCATTATTGGAGGGGGGGGGGTCACTGCTCATTATTGGAGGGGGGGGGTCACTGCTCATTATTGGGGGGGGTCACTGCTCATTATTGGAGAAGGGGGGGGGTCACTGCTCATTATTGGAGAAGGGGGGGGGGTCACTGCTCATTATTGGAGAAGGGGGGGGGGTCACTGCTCATTATTGGAGAAGGGGGGGGTCACTGCTCATTATTGGAGAAGGGGGGGGTCACTGCTCATTATTGGAGAAGGGGGGGGGTCACTGCTCATTATTGAAGGGGGGGGGGGTCACTGCTCATTATTGGAGGAGGGGGGGTCACTGCTCATTATTGGAGGGGGGGGGGTCACTGCTCATTATTGTCACTGCTCATTATTGGAGGGGGGGTCACTGCTCATTATTGGAGGGGGGGGTCACTGCTCATTATTGGAGGGGGGGGGTCACTGCTCATTATTGGAGGGGGGGGGTCACTGCTCATTATTGGAAGGGGGGGGGGGTCACTGCTCATTATTGGAGGGGGGGGGGGTCACTGCTCATTTTTGGAGAAGGGGGGGTCACTGCTCATTTTTGGAGAAGGGGGGGTCACTGCTCATTTTTGGAGAAGGGGGGTCACTGCTCATTTTTGGAGAAGGGGGGGTCACTGCTCATTATTGAAGGGGGGGGGGTCGTCACTGCTCATTATTGGAGAGGGGGGGGGGTCGTCACTGCTCATTATTGGAGAAGGGGGGGCGGGGTCGTCACTGCTCATTATTGAAGGGGCGGGTCACGGGTCATTTTTATTATTGGAGAGGGGGGGGTCACTTCTCATTGGGGGGCGGGGTTACTGCTCATTATTGAAGGGGGGGTCACTGCTCATTATTGGAGAAGGGGGGGTCACTGCTCATTTTTATTATTGGAGAGGGGGAGTCACTTCTCATTGGGGGGCGGGGTCACTGCTCATTATTGGAAAAGGGGGGGGGTCACTGCTCATTATTGGAGAAGGGGGGGTCACTGCTCATTATTGGAGAAGGTGGGGTCACTGCTCATTTTTATTATTGGAGAGGGGGGTCCCTTCTCATTGGGGGGCGGGGTCACTGCTCATTATTGGAGAAGGGGGGGTCACTGCTCATTATTGGAGAAGGGGGGGTCACTGCTCATTATTGGGGGGGGGGGGGTCACTGCTCATTATTGGAGGGGGGGGGTCACTGCTCATTATTGGAGGGGGGGGGGGTCACTGCTCATTATTGGAGGGGGGGGGTCACTGCTCATTATTGGAGGGGGGGGGGGGTCACTGCTCATTTTTGGAGGGGGGGGGGTCACTGCTCATTTTTGGAGAAGGGGGGGGTCACTGCTCATTTTTGGAGAAGGGGGGGGTCACTGCTCATTATTGGAGAAGGGGGGGGTCACTGCTCATTATTGGAGGGGTCACTGCTCATTATTGGAGAAGGGGGGGTCACTGCTCATTTTTATTATTGGAGAGGGGGGGTCACTTCTCATTGGGGGGCGGGGTTACTGCTCATTATTGAAGGGGGGGTCACTGCTCATTATTGGAGAAGGGGGGGTCACTGCTCATTTTTATTATTGGAGAGGGGGGGTCCCTTCTCATTGGGGGGCGGGGGTCACTGCTCATTATTGGAGAAGGGGGGGTCACTGCTCATTATTGGAGAAGGGGGGGTCACTGCTCATTATTGGAGGGGTCACTGCTCATTATTGGGGGGGGGGGGAGTCACTGCTCATTATTGGAGGGGGGGGGGGGGGTCACTGCTCATTATTGGAGGGGGGGGGGGTCACTGCTCATTATTGGAGGGGGGGGTCACTGCTCATTATTGGAGGGGGTGGGGTCACTGCTCATTTTTGGAGGGGGGGGGGTCACTGCTCATTTTTGGAGAAGGGGGGGGTCACTGCTCATTATTGGAGAAGGGGGGGGTCACTGCTCATTATTGGAGAAGGGGGGGTCACTGCTCATTATTGGAGGGGTCACTGCTCATTATTGGAGAAGGGGGGGTCACTGCTCATTTTTATTATTGGAGAGGGGGGGTCACTTCTCATTGGGGGGCGGGGTTACTGCTCATTATCATAGGAACACCCAGCTCCTGTCTAGTTGAAGATTTGGGGACTTTCTGGTCCCGGCTCCTCCGTCCTTCCAGGGAGGATCTTCCGGGATTTCCCTTCTATGAATCTTTGGATCTCTCCCTCCCAGGCGACTCGTCTTTTTTCCTCGAAAAGCCGCCCTGTCTGTGTGACGCCGCCCTGTCTGTGTGACGCCGCCCTGTCTGTGTGACGCCGCCCCGGGCCGGTTCCTCTCCTTCCTTATACAGTCACACGGGGGGAACTTTCTCTCCTGTCCCAGGAATTGAATGAAAAGTCCCTACAAGTGTCGTCTTCATCCACCTGCGGGGGAAGGTCGTGGTGTCTGGAGGGCGGGGCTCTGTGGTGGAGGAGTGGGACGGGCACAAGATGGGTTAACATTGTTTAATCTTCAGGAGTGGGGGGGGGGGACATGCCAGGTTTATTCCCATCAGCCCTCAGCAGATGTCGCCTCGATGCGAAGTTCTCCCGTCAGCGGCTACCATGGCAACCAGCAGACGGCGGGGGGGGCTGCCTGCTTCAGCCTTGCATTGGCACACATTCGTTTGTTAGTATGGGGGGGGGGGTTGGGGGGCGTGTGGCAACGGTGGAACGTCTCAAATCAGAATTGAGAATTTCTGGTGGTGCATGCTGGGAGTTGTTGTTCCTCTCTATGAAGGTCTATGGGAAGAGGAGGCGGTTTTCGTGGTTGGGTTCCAGAATGGTGTGATCAGACTTCCTGTGTCCCCCTCCTCCTCCCTCCTCCGGCCCCGTCTTCCTCACACCTCCCTCCTCCTCGTCACACCCTCCCGCAGCTTCCTTTTTGGTTTCTATAGAGATAATTTGGAGGAATTTAACCCCCCAGCACATCCCAGGCCTCTTCCTGACAGGCGTGTTACTCTGCCATGGAGGGGGGGGGGGTGATGATGATGAGGAGGAGGGGGGGGTTAATGACATGCGGCCGTCCGCAGACCAGAAAAACCGGCTTCTTATCTGTCTGGATTCATTTATATTCTGCACTGTGGGGGTGTGCGGGCTGCAAGGGTGGGACTCCAGCCATGAAACGAGGCTGACCGGGAAGGGGAAGGCAACCCGGGGGCCCCTCCAGCTGTTGCAGAACTACAAGTCCCAACTGCCAGCCTCGCAATGCCTCATGGGAAATGTAGTTCCACCACAGGTTGGAGGGTCGTTCTTGGGGCCGACTGAGGGGTGCCGCGGCCCTGCAGGGCTGATAGATGCCAGGGCCTGACCTAGACATGCCAGGGCCCCTGGGCAAGGGCCGACCAAGACGTGCCGAGCTTGCTGACACCACCCCCCCCCCCTTTATACACTTACATGAGCAAGCCTGCACATGGTGGGTCAAACTGTATAAACATCCAACCCATCTCACCTGTAGACACCAGAGCTTCACAGCCAGATCGAGCGGGCCCTGTTGGCCCTGGCACGTCTGGGATTGCCCCCTGCCGCCTCTCGGTCTCAGCCCCTGCCGCCTCTCGGTCTCAGCCCCTGCCACCTCTCGGTCTCGGCCCCTGCCACCTCTCGGTCTCGGCCCCTGCCACCTCTCGGTCTCGGCCCCTGCCACCTCTCGGCCCCTGCCACCTCTCGGCCCCTGCCACCTCTCGGTCTCGGCCCCTGCCTTGGGGGGGGCCCTGGCACCTCTTGGTTAGCCCTGGTAAAATAGATTGGGGGGGGCATCCTATCTAGTGATTATGACTAAACTAGAATACCTGGTTGGGCTAACACCTATTCCACAAGGGCTGACCGAGAGGTAGCAGGGGTCGACCTAGACTTGTCAGGCCCCCCCCCCCCCCACGAGCAGGGGCAGACCTAGATGTGACGAGATTGCTGATCCCCTGCATACTTACATGGGCACATGGTGGATCAAACTGTATAAACATCCCATTCACGGTTTACAGGCCTCAGTCCCTGTTTGAATGAGGCCCAACAAACCCATCTCGCCTGTAGACACCAGGAAGGCCCCTGCCCTAGGGCTAACCTATTCTAACAGGGCTGTCTGAGAGGTGCCAGTGCCCTGGGAAGGGGCCGTCCTGAGAGGTGCCAGTGCCCTGGGAAGGGGCCGTCCTGAGAGGTGCCAGTGCCCTGGGAAGGGGCCGTCCTGAGAGGTGCCAGGGCCGCTACGAGAGGTGCCAGTCCCCCGAGAAGTGCCAGTCCCCCAAGAAGGGGCCGCCCTGAGAGGTGCCAGGGCCGCTACGAGAGGTGGCAGTGCCCGGCAAGGGGCCATCCTGAGAGGTGCCAGGGCCGCTACTAAAGGTGCCAGTGCCCCGGGAAGGGGCCGTCCTGAGAGGTGCCAGGGCTCCCGGGCAGGGGTGGGCCAAAAGGTGGCAGGGCTAACCTGGCTGTGAAGCTGTGGTGTCTACAGATGATGGGTTTTGTTGGGCCACATTCAAACAGGTGATGAGGTCTGTGAATGGGATATTTGTACAGTTTGACCCCCCCATGTGCTGTGTAGAGGCTGCCCATGTAAGGGGTTTAGCAAGCTCGGCACGTCTAGGTCAGCCCTGGTACAATAGGTTGGCGCCGTCCAGGTGTTCTGGGTTGGCCCCATCCGGGTGTTCTGGGTTGGCGCTGTTCACTACATACACAAGTGTATGCAGGGGGTCGGCAACCTCGGCACTAGTTCTGGTACTACAAGTCCCATGAGGCATTGCAAGACTTGACTCCCAGGGGCATGATGGGATTTGTATTTGGGATGGGGGGGGGGTAACATTGGTGCTCCAGCTCTGCTGCAAATACTACTTGGACCTCTCCATGCTGCATTAGGGCGGGGGGGGAGGGATCTCGGCACTTCAGCTATAGGAGTAACTACAAATCCCATCATGCCTGTGTCTCAGTCCTGGGACTTGTAGTACTTACAACAGTGGAGGTGGTTGTGGCCCCCGCTGTGTCTCTTGGAGTGATCACATTTTATCTGCAACACGCCGGTGTCACTAATTGAAACCAAAGAGCTGACAGTCATATCTGAAATCACCGTTTAACCACAATATCCTGCCCCACCCATCGGATTTGTGGTGACGTCCCCAGCCCCCCCCCCCCTCTCTCTGCCGTCCTCATCTGATCAGTTAATTGCGGTGACAATGATGTTCCCTTATTAAGCCTTCTGTACTCTTTGCTGTGGGGCCCACAATGCCCTGGGCCGGGTGACCTGCAGGTCCATTCGTTTACATTGCTTTTTAGTAGAGACACCACCCCACCCCCCAACTGTCCTTATATTGATGTCCCCTGTGTAAGCTCCAAGTGGGTTTGGTCGGAGCTTGCACAGAGCTAAGGAGCCTAACCCCGCCCCTCTGTGACAGCCTGATGATTGGTCGATCGGATCACTGCACGGTGGGAAGAAGTTGCACTATCAGAAGTACTTGGGTGAATAGGTGTGTTCAGTATCAACCAGCCAAGAAAATGGGGGCCCTAACCCCTCCCCCTTTCTCCTTCGCAATCCACCCTATGTGGGCAAACACAACCCCTAGGGGTACACTTGGGGCCCAAGTTTAGAGGATGGGGGGTGGCATACAAAGTGGGGGGACCAGTACCCTGCATGGGTGAGGCTGCCATCAACAATAGAGCAACTGACCTCTAAAAACACATGACAACCCAACACCACCACCACCGCCCAACCTTCTCTACCTTCTGCCCAATTGGTGTATCCAGTATTTCTCTGACCGCACTATTTTTTTTTTTCTCTTCCAGGCTGAAGCTGAAGTGGCATCGCTCAACCGCCGCATCCAGCTGGTAGAGGAGGAGCTGGACCGCGCCCAGGAACGCCTTTCCACCGCCTTGCAAAAGTTGGAGGAGGCCGAGAAATCGGCAGATGAGAGCGAGAGGTGAGTGGCTGGGGCGGAGCCAGCTAATGAACCCGCCTTCTTATTTGCATAGTTTTGGTTAAGGCCGACGTCTGCGCTACTGAGGGTTGGGAATGAATGCACTCTGTGTGGAGGCTCCATGGTTGGAGGGGGGAGACCACTCTACGTGGAGGCTCCATGGGGTGGAGGGGAGACCACTCCACGTGGAGGCTCCATGTGGTGGAGGGGAGACCACTCCACGTGGAGGCTCCATGTGGTGGAGGGGAGACCACTCTACGTGGAGGCTCCATGTGGTGGAGGGGAGACCACTCTACGTGGAGGCTCCATGGGGTGGAGGGGAGACCACTCCACGTGGAGGCTCCATGGGGTGGAGGGGGGAGACCACTCCACGTGGAGGCTCCATGGGGTGGAGGGGGGAGACCACTCTACGTGGAGGCTCCATGGGGTGGAGGGGGGAGACCACTCTACGTGGAGGCTCCATGGGGTGGAGGGGGGAGACCACTCTACGTGGAGGCTCCATGGGGTGGAGGGGGGGACCACTCTACGTGGATGGGGTGGGGGGAGGGGGGAGACCACTCTACGTGGAGGCTCCATGGGGTGGAGGGGGGGAGGAGACCACTCTACGTGGAGGCTCCATGGGGTGGAGGGGAGGAGACCACTCTACGTGGAGGCTCCATGGGGTGGAGGGGAGGAGACCACTCTACGTGGAGGCTCCATGGGGTGGAGGGGAGGAGACCACTCTACGTGGAGGCTCCATGGGGTGGAGGGGAGGAGACCACTCTACGTGGAGGCTCCATGGGGTGGAGGGGAGGAGACCACTCTACGTGGAGGCTCCATGGGGTGGAGGGGAGGAGACCACTCTACGTGGAGGCTCCATGGGGTGGAGGGGAGGAGACCACTCTACGTGGAGGCTCCATGGGGTGGAGGGGAGGAGACCACTCTACGTGGAGGCTCCATGGGGTGGAGGGGAGGAGACCACTCTACGTGGAGGCTCCATGGGGTGGAGGGGAGGAGACCACTCTACGTGGAGGCTCCATGGGGTGGAGGGGAGGAGACCACTCTACGTGGAGGCTCCATGGGGTGGAGGGGAGGAGACCACTCTACGTGGAGGCTCCATGGGGTGGAGGGGAGGAGACCACTCTACGTGGAGACTCCATGGGGTGGAGGGGGGAGACCACTCTACGTGGAGGCTCCATGGTTGGCGGGAAGGTTGAAGACACCATTTTGGTTGGTAATGGCTGCCACAGCTGGTCACAATGCGTCTCCTTCATGAAGATTCAGAAAGTCAGAAATTAAATGATTTCCGTTCATTTATCCGAGTCACAGGATCCATCTGGAGTGTTTCTGTATCTTATTACCAGTAAAGCGCGGGGGGGGGGTGGGACTGATGGGACAGCGTGTGCCCAGTGACGATAATCCATTTTACATTTGTGATGGTAAATCGCGGGGGAGGGAGCGGGACCAGTAATAGCCAATTACATGTTGTTAGTTTAATTCCCGACTTTACTTTCCTTAAAGCAGAACTCCGGGATTCCTTTCTAAATCTTCCAACTACTAAAAAAGAAGCCTATGGGTGACGTCACTGCGCCGGGGCTTCATCGGCCAATGTCAGAGTGGACTCTCCTCTCCCCTGCACACAATGGCTGGGACATGGGAGCTTATGAGTGACGTATGTCATTGTTCCAGGCGTTACCAGCTGATGTCGGCTCACTCTCCCCTGCAGCTCTCTCCCCCACAGACCATGGCTGGGACATGGGAGCTTATGGGTGACGTCAGTGTTCCAGGACTTACCTCTTGATGTTTGAGCATCTTCCACTCTCCCCTGCAGCCCTAGACTATATCTGGGACATGGGAGCTTTATGGGTGACGTCAATGTTCCAGGCCTTACCTGTTGATGTTGGAGCGCTCTCTACTCTCCCCTGCAGGTCTCCTCTTCCCTACAGACCATGACTGGGGACATGGGAGCTTATGGGTGATGTCACCTCTCTAGGCTTCACCAGCTGTTGGAGCATGCTGTCCTCTCCCCTGCAGTTCTCCTTTCTCTTTTACAGTCTGTGGCTGGACACCAGCGCCTTTGGGTGAGGTCCCCCCCGCCCAAGGGTTTATCGGCCAATGTTGGCGTGCTCTCGCTTCTCCCCTGCACACAAGGGCTGGGACATGGGAGCCCATGGGCGACGTCGGTGTTCCAGGCCTTACTAGTTGATGTCGGAACGCTCTTCACTCTCCCCTGCAGCTCTCCTCTCCCTTACAGACCATGGTTGGGACATGGGAGCTTATGGGTGATGTCAGGGTTCCAGGCCTTACTAGTTGATGTCGGAGCGCTCTTCACTCTCCCCTGCAGCTGCCCTCTCTCCCTTACAGACTATGGCTGATGCATGAGGGCCTATGGGTGAGGTCCCCCGCCCAAGGGTTTATCAGCCAATGTCGGAGTGCTCTCTCCTCTCCCCTGCACACAAGGGCTGGGACATGGGAGCTTATGGGTTATGTCGGTGTTCCAGGCTTTACCAGGTGATGTCGGAGCGGTCTCGCCTCTCCCCTGCACACAAGGGCTGGGACATGGAAGCCCATGGGTGATGTTGGTGTTCCAGGTCTTACTAGTTTTTTTGTCGGAGCGGTCTCCACTCTCCCCCGCAGCCTTCTAGTCCCCCCCCAAATCATTCACATTGTCTTCAGCCGTCAAGCCCCCCCCCTCACAGGATATGCCGGACTGTCCAGCGTTTCCTGTTAGACAGGAAATTGTTAGCAGGATTTGGTGTGTTTAGATTCCACCATCTGTGATCCGGAATGTTCTCCGGGCAGGTATGTGTATTCTCTAACCCGGAGGATCTTCTCCAAATCCCAGAAGGTTCTGGTTACTCCGGTTCCCTGTTATCACCGGCTGCCCATTCACCCGTGACGGGTGGGGGGGGGGAGTGTTAAAGAAGCTCCAGGCTCATTAGAGGAGCTGCTGACATTTAGTATCGGGAAACTTGCCTGTCCATCGGTGTCCTCACCCGAGTCGATTCTGTAATGGGTTTCTGGCGCCGCCATCTTGACTAAGAGAAACGGGCAGTGAATCCTTGCGGCTAGTCACAGCTGGTTTCCTACTGCGTGTGTGAAGTGCGCTGCGCTTTGTGAAGTGGAGGCCTTGTGGAGGCGCCATGGTTGGAGTGGGAGGCCTTGTGGAGGCGCCATGGTTGGAGTGGGAGGCCTTGTGGAGGCGCCATGGTTGGAGTGGGAGGCCTTGTGGAGGCGCCATGGTTGGAGTGGGAGGCCTTGTGGAGGCGCCATGGTTGGAGTGGGAGGCCTTGTGGGGGGCGCCATGGTTGGAGTGGGAGGCCTTGTGGGGGGCGCCATGGTTGGAGTGGGAGGCCTTGTGGGGGGCGCCATGGTTGGAGTGGGAGGCCTTGTGGGGGGCGCCATGGTTGGAGTGGGAGGCCTTGTGGGGGGCGCCATGGTTGGAGTGGGAGGCCTTGTGGGGGGGCGCCATGGTTGGAGTGGGAGGCCTTGTGGGGGGGCGCCATGGTTGGAGTGGGAGGCCTTGTGGGGGGCGCCATGGTTGGAGTGGGAGGCCTTGTGGGGGGCGCCATGGTTGGAGTGGGAGGCCTTGTGGGGGGCGCCATGGTTGGAGTGGGAGGCCTTGTGGGGGGCGCCATGGTTGGAGTGGGGGGCGCCATGGTTGGAGGGGGAGGCCTTGTGGGGGGCGCCATGGTTGGAGTGGGAGGCCTTGTGGGGGGCGCCATGGTTGGAGGGGGGGGGGGCACTCTACGTGGAGGCTCCATGGTTGGAGGGGCACTCTACGTGGAGGCTCCATGGTTGGCATTTTGGGGGGGGCCACACTTAAAGCAAATCTTTAATATTAATGAAAATGACGTGGTGCCCCCCCCCCCCCCCCCTTCTGTCTTCTGAGATGGCAGCTATACTGGTCTCTCTCCTTGTGTTACGGTTGGATAAGATCCTGAGATCTGCGCCGCCGGGTTTTCTTCGTCTTTTGAAGCCGGAATACCCCTTTAATCCTCTTGCCGGCGGCTCCTCCAGAACTGGTTTTGAAAACCTCCTTCTGATGTCATCCTGAGCTTGTGGTCTAATCTGCCGCCAAACCAGTTGCGTTGCTGCATTACGACACATCCCGACTTGTCTGCTTTCGTTTTTTTTAATTGGCGCTTTTACCTGTGACTGAGCGGGTTGCGTGTGCCGCCCCGGAGCGTCTCCACCAAACTGCAGCCTTTTTATTACTGAAAATAAAGGCTAATGTATCGGCTAAAGATATTTGCTCTGCGCAGCATTCCCCCTCCCCCGACACGCCGTCATGGCTGCTTCTGGCTCTGGTCTCATGTTAGGTCACCGTTGGCACGCCGCCGCATGTCATTTATCTCAGGTTCTCTCCTCTGCCAGAAACGATCCTTTATTGGGTACAATTTTATAATATGCTGGGAGATCTTGGCACGTAGTGTGCAGCCTGGATATCTGAACACGGGTGGCCTGAAGATGTGCGCAGATCGAGAATTTACTTTGGGGTGGATGGTGTGTTGCTCCGGGTCTATCTCATTTACCCCCTCCCCCCAACCAGGGGCTTTTTA
Organism: Rana kukunoris; assembly: GCA_029574335.1. NCBI lineage: Eukaryota > Metazoa > Chordata > Amphibia > Anura > Ranidae > Rana > Rana kukunoris. Next base: position 116,492 of record JAJQKJ010002685.1, on the reverse strand, counting down.
TTTTGAGCCTGCAAATGCTGCCATACATGCTCACCTCGGGATTATGCCTTTTCTGATGTGTTCCTGTTCCCAGTTTTTAGCCAGACAGCCAGGCAATCTGTATTTCCAGAATGAGTTCAGCATTAGCCTGTTTCTAGCCCAATGTTTCTCAACTCCGGGTCCTCAAGGTCAGGTCTGTAGGCCCGTCTCTGGGCGGCCCGTCGCCTGGGCCCGTCTCTGGGCGGCCCGTCTCTGGGCGGCCCGTCTCTGGGCGGCCCGTCTCTGGGCGGCCCGTCTCTGGGCGGCCCGTCGCCTGGGCGGCCCGTCGCCTGGGCCCGTCTCTGGGCGGCCCGTCGTCTGGGCGGCCCGTCGCCTGGGCCCGTCTCTGGGCGGCCCGTCGCCTGGGCCCGTCTCTGGGCGGCCCGTCGCCTGGGCCCGTCTCTGGGCGGCCCGTCGCCTGGGCGGCCCGTCGTCTGGGCGGCCCGTCGCCAGGGGGGCCTCCAGCTGTTGCAGAACCATCATGCCTCTACCTGAGGAAGTCATGCTTGTAACTGTCAGCCTTGCAATGCCTCATGGGACTTGTAGTTTCGCAACAACTGTAGGGTCGCCAGTTTAACGCCCCTGTTAGCCTGTCTTTAGCCTGACCCCCTCTCATTATTTAGCACTGACGGCCCAACTACCCTCTTTTCCTGCGTTCTCCGGCTTCATTTGCAGCATTGAGAGCCATTTGTTCCCACTGCCGTCGGTCAAAGCCTATAGCGAGTAAATCTATTTGCTGATGCTAGTAGCATGAGGATTACAAATTGTGTTGATTGAGGAGTTGAAGTTCCACTTTTTATCTATTTTTTAAATCACAATTAATTTCAGAGAGGGGTGCTGCGCTCCGGCAATCGGGGACCACACTGAAGGATTTGTGTTCTTCTCTTTTTCAGAGGGATGAAAGTCATTGAGAACCGAGCGCTGAAAGATGAAGAGAAGATGGAACTGCAAGAAATCCAGCTAAAGGAAGCCAAACACATAGCGGAAGAGGCAGACAGGAAGTATGAAGAGGTAAGGACCTAATCATTGGGTGCAGCCAAAGCCGGGACGGGTTTTGGGGTTTTTTCCTTGCCTAAAATGGTGTTCCGGCCCAAAAAAAAAATAAAGATTAAAAGCTAGCAGCTACACAAAGGTGGGGGGCATGTTGGGTGGTCGATCGGGTGTCCGGTGAAGCCTTGGAAGGGTGGGGCGACACGTTGGGTGTCCGGTGCAGCCCTGGAGGGGTGGGGCGACACGTTGGGTTTCCGGTGCAGCCCTGAAGGGGTGGGGCGACACGTTGGGTTTCCGGTGAAGCCCTGGAGGGGTGGGGCGACACGTTGGGTGTCCGGTGAAGCCCTGGAGGGGTGGGGCGACATGTTGGGTGTCCGGTAAAGCCCTGGAGGTGTGGGGGACACGTTGGGTGTCCGGCGAAGCCGTGGAGGGCTGGGGGATGCGTTGGGTGTCCGGTGAAGCCGTGGAGAGCTGGGGGATGCGCTGGGTGTCCGGTGAAGCCGTGGAGGGCTGGGGGATGTGTTGGGTGTCCGGTGAAGCCGTGGAGGGCTGGGGGATGTGTTGGGTGTCCGGTGAAGCCGTGGAGGGCTGGGGGATGCGTTGGGTGTCCGGCGAAGCCGTGGAGGGCTGGGGGATGTGTTGGGTGTCCGGTAAAGCTGTGGAGGGCTGGGGGATGTGTTGGGTGTCCGGTGAAGCCGTGGGTGGGTGAGGGACGCGTTGGGTGTCCGGTGAAGCCGTGGAGGGCTGGGGGACACGTTGTGCGTCCAGTGGGGGACACGTTGGATGTCCGGCGAAGCCAGGGAGGGGTGAGGGACACGTTGGGTGTCCGGTAAAGCTAGGGAGGGGTGGGGGACACATTGGGTGTCCGGTGAAGCCAGGGAGGGGTGGGGGACACGTCGGGTGTCCGGTGAAGCTGTGGAGGGCTGGGGGACGCGTCGGGTGTCCGGTGAAGCCAGTGAGGGGTGGGGGACACGTTGGGCGTCCAGTGGGGGACACGTTGGATGTCCGGCGAAGCCAGGGAGGGGTGAGGGACACGTTGGGTGTCCGGTAAAGCTAGGGAGGGGTGGGGGACACATTGGGTGTCCGGTGAAGCCAGGGAGGGGTGGGGGACACGTCGGGTGTCCGGTGAAGCTGTGGAGGGCTGGGGGACGCGTCGGGTGTCCGGTGACGCCAGTGAGGGGTGGGGGACACGTTGGGCGTCTGGTGGAGGGGTGGGGGGGACACGTTGGATGTCCGGTGAAGCCAGGGAGGGGTGGGGGACACGTTGGGCGTCCGGTGAAGCCGTGGGTGGAAAGGGGATCACGTCGCTCTACAAAAAAAATGCATGTTGTTCAGTCCATCAAAACATTTGCAGTTCTGTTCAGCCGCTCTTGTAATTTACATACCAGCAGGGTTGCATTTCCCATTCAGTTGCTAGTGCCTGAAACATGTTGTACTGACATTGCTATCCAGTGCAGAGCCTCCTATCCTGCATCATTGCTGAGAATTCTGCTGTGTTTGCATTTTTTTTATAATCTCCGCTCATCTTGCAGGTGGCCCGTAAACTGGTAATCATAGAGGGCGATCTGGAACGCACGGAGGAGAGGGCGGAGCTGGCAGAGGCGTGAGTATCTCAAAACCCTCCAATCCCCCCAGTGCATTTGTTTGCCCCCCCCTCCCCGATTTTGTTACACAAGGCCTGAATAGATCGGCGTAGCAGGGGCTGACTGCCCCCTGGTGGCTGATTGTATTTGTCACGTAGCTTTGTAGGTCAGGGATAGCCTGCCGCCAGATCCGATCTTATAGGATAGAACATTTGTAGATAAAATCGTGCTGTACACTAATTTTATATATTATTATTATATTTAATTATATATATTTTATTATATATTATATTTTTTATTATTATATATTTTTATTATTATATTTTTTATTTTTTTAATATATTTATTTTTATTTATTATTATATTTAATTTTTTTTTTTTATTATTATATATTTTTTATTATATTTTTATTATTATATTTTTTTTATTATATATTATATATTTTTTTTTTAATACATTTTTATTATTTATTTATAATATATATTTTTTTATTATTTTTATTATTTTGGAATGACTTGATTGTATATTTAACGTCAGCTAGTGGGTAAGTGATAGGCCAGTGCGGTGGGAGGGGGGCGGGGTTATAGAATAAAATAAATAAGTCGTACATTTTAATTGCACATAACATGTTTCAGGCCTTGTGTGACTCCTCCCACTTTGCATGACTTTTGAATTTTGATGGTTTTGTTTTTGCCCTTCCTCCTGTCCCTCCTGTTCCTGTCCCTGCGGCTTTGTTCCTGTGTGTTGTGTGGCCGACCGCGCCCCCTCTCTCCAAAACCCCGCCCCCTCCCATCCGTATCCTGCAACCGCTAACTCAGCCGGGTCCGTGAGCACGAGGAGCAGATCCGGTTATTGGACCAGAACCTCAAGTGTTTGAATGCATCTGACGAAAAGGTACTGAAAATGGGCTGCTCCCCCTTCTCTCCTCCCCCCTCTGTCCCCTCCCCCCCTCGGTACTCGCTGTGGTCTGTCCTCACTTCCTGCTCTGTCGCAAACCTCCGGAGGGGACGCCGCAAAAAGCAGAAGCGTCACTGCGTTTGTCGATAAGAATACCAAAATTTTGAAATCGGAACAATGGCGACAGCGCAGGCGGTGAGGAGGCGCCAAACTTTTTTTCTCTTCTTGTGATTTGTATCCTCTTATCTCTCCTGTGTCTCTTCTCTCCTCCTCCTTCTTCTCCTTCTCCTTTCCTCCTCTCCTCCTCTTTTGGCCCTCCGCCACTCCTCAGCAAATGTTCGGAGCTGGAGGAGGAGCTGAAGAATGTCACCAACAACCTGAAGTCCTTGGAGGCTCAGGCAGAGAAGGTAAGTGTGGCAGCCAAAGGGTGGGGGTGGGGGGTGTCCCCTAAGAGAAACACAAGAGGGCGCCACCATCGAAGTGTAGATTTAATGAGCAAAAGGGTTAAGTAGCACTCGCTTTATTAGAAATGTGTTGTATAACCCAAGGAGAATCCTTTTTCGAGCGACCGGGTACTGCAGTGACCGGTATTAAGGTGACCGGCCGCTGGGAGGAGGAAAGGGCCCCGTGGTCAGGCTTGAACGCAAGCTCTCCGGTGGCAGGACAAACTACTAATGGGTAGCGCCAGATGGCGCTGCCCAGGATCTCCTATCTTTGGACGTCCAGGGGGCATGACTACCCGTTCTGGGGTAGCAGACTGCCTCTTTGTCAAGCTGGAAAAGTTCTCTGGTATCCGGTCTTGGGTCACCTAATGCACATAAAGGAAAAAATGGCGCTACCCAGGACCTCCTCTCTTTGGACGTCCAGGGGGCATGACTACCCGTTCTGGGGTAGCAGACTGCCTCTTTGTCAAGCTGGAGAAGTTCTCTGGTATCCGGTCTTGGGTCACCTAATGCACATAAAGGCAAAAACAAAAGAAAAAGGGGTTAAAATTCAAGTAGCACTCCATCTGTAGAGCCATCGGATACTGCAGAGATCGGCAAGAAGGGGACCGGGAAGCTGCCGGTGAAGGAGGATGTGACTGCTGTCATGCCGGAATGCAATATCTAGGATGGGAGGGCAAGCGGCTTCCGGGTAGCTTTTGCTGCTCAGGAATGCCTCTTTGGCTGTGTCACTGTGTCCAGGGGGCGTGGCTACGTGTTTTGGAGCAGACGGTCTCTTTGTCAAACCGGGGAAGCGCTACAGTATCTGGTTGTATACGGTCCTAGGTCACCTAATGCACATGACAAAAACAAGAGGAAAGGGGTTAAAATCCTAGTAGCACTCGCTTCATTTGCATCTGTAGAGCGACCAGATACTGCAGAGATGGGCAGGAAGGCAAATGGGCGCTGCAGAGCTAAGCTGGGAAGCTGCTGGTGAAGGAGGATAGGGCCGCTGTCAGCGGAATGCAATATCTAGGATGGGAGAGCAAGCGGCCTCTGAGTAGCATCATCTGGCGCTGCCCAGGAACGCCTCTTTGGCAGGATCACTATGTCCAGGGGGCGTGGCTACGTGTTTCAGAGCAGACGGTCTCTTTGTCAAGCCAGGGAAACTGCAATATCTGGTTGTATCCAGTCCTAGGTCACCTACTGCACATAATAAAAGACAAACACAAAAAGATAAGGGTTAAAATCCAAGTACCACTCCATTAAAAGTGTCGTATAACCCAAAGAGAATCCTCTGAGCGATCGGATACTGCAGAGACCGGCAGGAAGGCGACCGGCCACTGCAGAGCTATGCTGGGAAGCTGCTGGTAAGGGAGGATATGACTGATGTCGGGCCAGAAAGCTCTCGGATACGAGGGCAAATGGCTTCTGGGTAGCCTCAGCTGGTGCTGCCCGAGAGCGCCTCTTCGGCAGGGTCACTGTGTCCAGGGGGCGTGGCTAAGTGTTTTTGAGCAGACGGCCTCTTTGTCATGCCAGGAAAACGCTGCAGCATCTGGTTGTATAAACTAATAGGATGCAAGTTCTCGGATGGGAGGGCAAGCGGCTTCCGGGTGGCATCAGCTGGCGCTGCCCAGGAACGCCTCTCTTCAGCAGGGTCAGTATGTCCAGGGGGCGTGGCTACGTGTTTTGGAGCAGATGGTCTCTTTGTCAAGCCAGGGAAACCACAGTATCTGGTTGTATTTGGTCCTAGGTCACCTAATGCACATAATAAAAGACAAACCCAAAGAGAAGGATTAAAATAAAAGTAGCACTCCCTTCATTAAGAGTCGTATAACCCACAGAGAATCCTCTGTAGAGTGATCGGATACTGCAGAGACCAGCATTAAGGTGACCGGCCACTGCAGAGCTATGCTGGAAAGCTGCCGGTGAAGGATAGAACCGATGTCAGGCCGGAATGCAAGCTCTCGGATGGGAGGGCAAGCGGCTTCTGGGTAGCATCAGCTGGCGTTGCCCAGGTACGCGTGTGGTGGGGGGTCACTATGTCCAGGGGGCGTGGCTACGTGTTTTGGAGCAGACCGTCTTTGTCAAACCAGGGAAACGCTACAGTATCTGGTTGTATAAACTAGAATAGGATGCAATCTCTTGGATGGGAGGGCAAAAGCGGCTTCTGGGTAGCATCATCTGGCGCTGCCCAGGAACGCCTCTCTTCAAAAGGGTCGCTATGTCCAGGGGGTGTGGCTACATGTTTTGGAGCAGACGGTCTCTTTGTCAAACCAGGGAAACGCTACAGTATTTGGTTGTATCCGGTCCTAGGTCACCTAATGCACATAAGGCAAACACAAGAAGAAATGGGGTAAAATCCAAGTAGCACTCAGAGTCATATAACCCACAGAGAATCCTCTGTAGAGCGATCGGATACTGCAGAGACCGCCAGGAAGACGACCGGCCACTGCAGAGCTATGCTGGGAAGCTGCTGGTAAGGGAGGATATGACCGATGCCAGGCCAGGAAGCTCTCGGATACGAGGGCAAATGGCTTCTGGGTAGCATCAGCTGGCGCTGCCCAGGAGTGCCTCTTCGGCAGGGTCACTGTGTCCAGGGGGCGTGGCTACGTGTTTTGGAGCAGACGGCCTCTTTGTCAAGCCAGGGAAACGCTGCAGTATCTGGTTGTATAAACGAATAGGATGCAAGTTCTCAGATGCTAGAGCAAGCGGTTTCCAGATGGTCTCAGCTGGTGCTGCCCAGGGGCGTGGCTACGTGTTTTGGAGCAGACGGCCTCTTTGTCAAGCCAGGGAAACACTAGAGTATCTGGTTGTATAAACTAATAGGATGCAAGTTCTCAGATGCTAGAGCAAGCGGTTTCCAGATGGTCTCAGCTGGTGCTGCCCAGGGGCGTGGCTACGTGTTTTGGAGCAGACGGCCTCTTTGTCAAGCCAGGGAAACACTAGAGTATCTGGTTGTATAAACGAATAGGATGCAAGTTCTCGGATGCGAGAGCAAGCGGCTTCCGGGTAGCCTCAGCTGGTGCTGTCCAGGGGGCGTGGCTACGTGTTTTGGAGCAGTCTCTTTGTCAAGCCAGGGAAACACTGCAGTATCTGGTCCTAGGTCACCTAATGCACATAATAAGACACTCAAAAAGAAAAGGGTTAAAATTCAAGTAGCACTCCCTTCATTAAGAGTCGTATAACCCAAAGAGAATTCTCTGTAGAGCGATCGGATACTGCAGAGATCGGCAGGAAGGTGACTGGCCGCTGCAGAGTTATGCTGGGAAGGTGAAGGAGGCAAAAACCAAGTAGGAGGAGGGGGGGTTGGGGAGGAAGGGACCACGGAAAGCAGAATATAGGCCAATTAAACGTCCAATTCTTTAAAGACTTGTTTCTCATTGTGATTGGTTTGTGTGTAATCCTGATCATTGTGACATCATAGTGTGTTTTATTTACATTGTCTCTTTTCTTTTGCCCCCACAGTATTCCCAAAAGGAAGACAAATATGAGGAAGAAATTAAGCTTTTGACAGACAAGCTAAAAGAGGTGAGTATTCGGCCGCTGCTTATCGTATGTGATTTCTTTATTTTCCTATAATCACGTGTTTGATTTTCGCTATTGAATTCTGACAGTTGGGGGGGGGGGGGTACTCCTCGCCATCGCAATACAACAGGGATATGCAATTATCGGACCTCCAGCTGTTACAAAACTACAAGTCCCATCATGCCTCTGGGTGTCATGCTTGTGGCTGTCAGAGTCTTGCTATGCCTGATGGGAATCGTAGTTCTGCAACAGCTGGAGGTCCGCTAATTGCAAATCCCTGCAATACAATGATCACTGAGAACAAAGAAAAATGGATAGCCGCACTCCAAAACCTGATGGGTGGTCTTTTATTCAATAGGCAGCATGTACAAAAATAGGGTCACAGCAGTAGAAAACAAGTAGCAGCCAACGCGTTTCGCACTGAATCAGTTCTTATTCATGGATCACTGCTGCCAGCAGGAGGGATCTGGGGGGGGGGGGACTGACGGGCTGGTTGGTACCGGTCAGTAGATCGACTTCAATACAACCAGCCTGCCCAAAGATGGTTCGAAGGAACCGAATGTCGATTGGTCTCTGGGGGGGGCACAGCCTTGCCCCCCTAAAGAGATCTCACTCGGGGTTGTGGAAAAGGCTTTTCTCCTGGAATGTTCTGTGAGCGGTCAGTGACCAGCCCTCCATTACAATGAGGGGTGTGGGGGGGCTGACTGAGCCAGAAGAGAGCCAACCAAAATAATCATCATCTGAGAACAGGACGGCAGATGTTACAGCTCCGCTTAGAGAAAGTTTGGACCCCCCCCCCCCCCAATGCTGCCTTATTAAGATAAAGGCTGGTGAAGGCCTATATAGGGTGCTGCTTAAAGTCCGACCAGTCCGGAGACAGTCACCGCTCTTCTCTACTATACTGAAGGTCACCAGCCTGTGATTGGACGATGGGAGGAGCAGCAGGCTGATGAATCGTCCCTCTGCTCACTCTGATATTGCTCCTGTTAGCGTTTCCCCTTGACACACGAGCACCGCACCTGATTGGCTATTGGCACTGCCCCTCCCTCTCCCAGTGTTTGTTCTGCTGTAGATGCAAACCGAAATTCACCCAATTCAGGTTCAGAATATAGAAATCTGACTGACTGGGTGGTCAGAGGAACTTCAATTATTTTTTCTTCCTTTTGCTTTTTACTCTTTTTTTTTTTTTTTTTTTTTTCTCCTTCCCTTTTTTTTTTTTTTTTTCTTCCTTTACTTTTCATTTTTTTCTTCTCTTCCTCCCGTCCTTCCTTCCTTTTTTTCTTTTCTTTATCTTTTCTTTTTATTTATTTTTTTCCTATTTCCTTTCTTTTCTTTTTCTTTCTCGTTTTTTTTTTCTCCTTTTCTGTTTTCTCCTTTTTTTTTTTTTTTTTTTTTTTATTCTCTTCCTTTTTTTCTCCTCTTCTGTTTTTCTCTTCTTTTTTTTTTTTTATTCTCCCTTTTGTTTTCTCTACTCTTTTTTTTTTTTTCCTCTTTATTCTATTCCTTCTCCTTTTTTTCATTCCCTTTCTTTTTCTTTTCTTTTCAGTCCCCCTTTTTTTTTCTCATTTCTTCTTCCTTCCCTTTCTTCTTTCTTTTTCCTTCCTTCCCTTTCTTCTTTCTTTTTCCTTCCTTTCCTTTTCTTTCTTTTTCCTTCCCTTCCTTTTCTTTCTTTTTCCTTCCTTTTCTTTCTTTTTCCTTCCCTTCCTTTTCTTTCTTTTTCCTTCCCTTCCTTTTCTTTCTTTTTCCTTCCCTTCCTTTTCTTTCTTTTTCCTTCCCTTCCTTTTCTTTCTTTTTCCTTCCCTTCCTTTTCTTTCTTTTTCCTTCCCTTCCTTTTCTTTCTTTTTCCTTCCCTTCCTTTTCTTTCTTTTTCCTTCCCTTCCTTTTCTTTCTTTTTCCTTCCCTTCCTTTTCTTTCTTTTTCCTTCCCTTCCTTTTCTTTCTTTTTCCTTCCCTTCCTTTTCTTTCTTTTTCCTTCCCTTCCTTTTCTTTCTTTTTCCTTCCCTTCCTTTTCTTTCTTTTTCCTTCCCTTCCTTTTCTTTGTTTTTCCTTCCCTTCCTTTTCTTTGTTTTTCCTTCCCTTCCTTTTCTTTGTTTTTCCTTCCCTTCCTTTTCTTTGTTTTTCCTTCCCTTCCTTTTCTTTGTTTTTCCTTCCCTTCCTTTTCTTTGTTTTTCCTTCCCTTCCTTTTCTTTGTTTTTCCTTCCCTTCCTTTTCTTTGTTTTTCCTTCCCTTCCTTTTCTTTGTTTTTCCTTCCCTTCCTTTTCTTTGTTTTTCCTTCCCTTCCTTTTCTTTGTTTTTCCTTCCCTTCCTTTTCTTTGTTTTTCCTTCCCTTCCTTTTCTTTGTTTTTCCTTCCCTTCCTTTTCTTTGTTTTTCCTTCCCTTCCTTTTCTTTGTTTTTCCTTCCCTTCCTTTTCTTTGTTTTTCCTTCCCTTTCTTTTCTCTTCTTCTTCTTCTTCTTCTTTCTTTTCCCTTCCCTTTCTTCTCTCTTCCTGTTTTTTTTTTTTTCATCTACTACTTCGTCTTTTTGCTGCCACTTATGGCCCGTACACACGATCCGAATATTGTACGACGGATCGTACGACTTTTTTCGCTTAATAATCGCAAGTAAAATGAAATGGGTTATTAAAGTCATAAAAATTCTCGTACGACAGAAAAAAAAAAAATCGGAAGTGATGTCACGTGTTGTAATGTATTTGTATTGTATTGTCGGACGACAACCGTACTGACTAAACGAAAATCGTACGATCTGATATCGTACGATGGAAAATTTTCGTGCTTGTCCGATCGAATAATATCGCATGAACGGTCGTGATCGACTCTCGAAAGTAGTGTACGTACGATCCGAAAAACGTACGATCCGAAAAACGTACGATCCGAAAAACGTACGATCCGAAAATCGTACGATCGTTTTCGTCCGATATTCGGATCGTGTGTACGGGCCATAAGGCTGCATTCACACCTGAGCGTTTTGTCGCCCGAAGTGCGATGCTAAAATACATCATTCCCTATGGAGACGGTTCACATCTGCACGCCAATACACCTGACGCCGAACGCCTGAAGCTCAAACAAGTTCCGGACCCTTTTTTGCCGCGGTTTGGGCGTATTTGAGCGTTTCCATTTCCCATAGACCGTAATGGAAACGCTCGATTCAAGCGACTGGCGCGACAACGAGCGTTTGCTACGGGCGTTTCCTCGCTTTAATCAATAGAACTTTTCACCCAGGCAGAAGATAAAAATCTACCAACATAGCAACAAGTGATCAAAAGATGATGATTTTTCCTATTGGCTAAAATAAAAAAACGTTGGACGACGCTGTGCTCAAATGAGCATGAAAAAACCGACCGACGCTCAGGTGTGAATGCAGCACATGGTCCCTGTTAGGGTTGTCCCGATACCGGTATCGGGACCGATACCAAGTATTTGCGGGAGTACTTGTACTCCCGCAAATACCCCCGATACCAGAATAGAATACTTTTTCCGTCCTAAGCCCCCCGCCGCCGCCGCATCGAAACCCGCCGCCGCATGGTTAAACACCGTGCGGGAACATCACAGCATTCATTTGAATAGCTGTAGTGTTTCCGCCCGTATAGACACGCCCCCTTGCTCGGGATTGGATGGGTGATCGTGATCTGTCCAATCCCGAGCAAGGGGGAGTGTCTATACGGGCAGGAACACTACAGCTATTCAAATGAATGCTGTGATGTTCCCGGGCGGCGGTGGCTGCATTTGTGGGGGGACATGGCTGCATTTGTGGGGGGGGACATGGCTGCATTTGTGGGGGGGGACATGGCTGCATTTGTGGGGGGGACATGGCTGCATTTGTGGGGGGGACATGGCTGCATTTGTGGGGGGGGACATGGCTGCATTTGTGGGGGGGGACATGGCTGCATTTGTGGGGGGGGACATGGCTGCATTTGTGGGGGGGGACATGGCTGCATATGTGGGGGGGGACATGGCTGCATATGTGGGGGGGGACATGGCTGCATATGTGGGGGGGGACATGGCTGCATATGTGGGGGGGGACATGGCTGCATATGTGGGGGGGGACATGGCTGCATATGTGGGGGGGGACATGGCTGCATATGTGGGGGGGGACATGGCTGCATATGTGGGGGGGGACATGGCTGCATTTCGGGACACATTTAAAAAAAGTATCGGTACTTGTACTCGGTCCTAACCCTAGTCCCTGTACAAAGTGTCGGGGGCCCGGGTGGAGAGAGTTCAGTGAGGGGCACTTTCACTTTGAGTTCACATCAGTTTTTTTTAAGGATGGAATCCGAGGCTCAAGTTGGTTTCTAAGTGCAAATGGTCTTGATGTAGGAAAAGGCATTTTTGTGCACCACCGGCCATATTTGGGGTGGGTTGCCTAACCCCGTCTTAGGGCATGGGGCGCTCAGCCTAACCCCGTCTTAGGGCATGGGGCACTCAGCCTGCGGCCCTGTAGCATTTGCGGAACTACAAGTCCCATGAGGCATTGCAAGACCCTGAGAATCGCAGAGGGATTTGTAGTTTCACCACAGCCGGGCTGCAGAGGTCGCCTAAGCCTACAGAAAAAAAATTGTATACATTTTTTAAAGTTCATGAAACAAATAATTTTTATTTATTTTTTTGTTTCCCGGCAGGCCGAGACCAGAGCAGAATTTGCCGAGAGATCCGTCGCCAAACTTGAGAAAACCATCGACGATTTGGAAGGTAAGCTCCCCCCCGAAATATTTGCCCCCTCCAAAGGGTCTCTTAACGTTTGTCCTTGTAACATTGTAAGAGTTGCCCATCAGACGGGACTTTGTGAGATGCGAATTTTCCGGTTACATGTTTTTGGCGCGGTCATGGAAAAAAAAAAAGAGCGCGCTGTGGAAACGCAGCCAAGATCCAGCAATAAAGGGGATATTCATAGAATGTTCATTAACCATGTTGGGAGACGAGTGCTTTTTTTTTTTTATCCTTTTTTTTAGGCCGAGGTCTGACGTCTTCTCGGGGCGGTGTCTGTTATTCACCCCTCATTCATTCGCCTTCTCTCTCTGTCCCCCCCTCCTCCCCCTCCCCCTTAGATGAGCTCTACGCCCAGAAGCTGAAGTACAAAGCGATTAGTGAGGAGCTGGACCACGCCCTCAATGATATGACTTCCATGTAAATACCGTGTGTGTGTGTGCTTGCTGAGGGTGGGGGCCGCTGGGCCGTGCTCAGGCGCGGCCCCGCCGTACTAACCCTCGCCGTGTGTTAATTTTCACAGCTTGCGGAGTGACGGGGCAGAGGCTTGTGTGATCTCATCTGTCTGCCCCGCCCAGACAATTTTCTGCGTGTTTTACCACCACTAATAGTGTGACACGTGTGGCTTTTTTTTATTTTTTTATTGCCCCCCCAGCTTACCGCATGCTTCCCTCTTAGTTCTTCAATCTCGCTTCTTTACCGATCGATTTCTTCTTTTTTTTTTTTCACGTAGATGAATGCAGCTCATCCCTCCGACAAGCCACCGGCTGCTGGACTCTTCCTCCTCCTCGCTCTCTCTCTCTCTGTTCTCCGTCTCATTCGCTCCCTCCATTCCGCGATGAGATTGTACAAACTGTTTATAGGAAATTAACTTTCTTTTATAAACGATGGAGTGACTGAGTGTCTTTTGTGAAGGCGTGGCTTGTTTTGGGAAGGTGAAGCGTCTGTCTGCCTGTGTGTGTCTGTGTCTGGTTTGTATTACTGCGGTCAGTACCCGCTCTACAGGTTTTTAGTTAGAGGGCCGGTAAAACGATAATTAAGATCACTCCAACCTGCTCCAATCCTTGTCAAAAATCGTTATCGCTATTTTATTTTATTTTTCTCCCACGTTGCGATCTTGACAAAGTATTTCCCGATCTTTCTATGCAGAGAATTCTCTCTGCTCTGCTGAAGCCGGCAGCCGGAAAATCCGGGCAGTCTGCCAAGTATCGGAACATTCTTTATCAGTGGAAAATTGAACCTTCGCGTTTTGAAGAACCCCCTACCCCCCCCTCCGGTGTCATGTTTGGCACCTATTTCAGGGGGGTGCAGATACCTGTGTAATACAGGTATTTTACTCTAACTTCCGGGCATGGATATCCGAGCCACCCACGGGTGTCTACGCCACTTCCTTCGTTCCTCTAGCTGTCTTCTGGGAGACGCACAGGTCCCAGAAGACAGCAGGGCCCAGTGGGATAGCGCAGCGCGAGTCACGCATGTGCAGTAGGGAACCCCATACCGAGTATGGTGGCAGCAGTACACGAGAGCCGAGGAAAGAAATCGGTTTCGGGGGGCCGACATCGCGGGCGCCCAGGACAGGTAAGTGTCCATATTTTAAAAGTCAGCAGCTGCAGTAATTGTAGCTGCTGACTTTTAAAGAAAAAAAAAAATGGCGGCACTCTGTTTTAAGTCTAAACATTGTAAACATGTTGTCCTTTACATCGGAAGAATAGATCTTGTGTGTAAACGAGTTAAGTTTAAACACTTGGGCCCCTTTCACACTGGAGCGGCGTCGGCGGTAAAACCTGCAGCTGTCGGGATACACTGACCAGTGACTGCAGTTGAATGCCTGCAGCCGCTGCGGTCGGAATACACTGACCAGTAACTGCAGCCGCCGCTGTCGGAATACACTGACCAGTAACTGCAGCCGCCGCTGTCGGAATACACTGACCAGTAACTGCAGCCGCCGCTGCCGGAATACACTGACCAGTAACTGCAGCCGCCGCTGTCGGAATACACTGACCAGTAACTGCAGCCGCCGCAGTCGGAATACACTGACCAGTAACTGCAGCCGCCGCTGTCGGAATACACTGACCAGTAACTGCAGCCGCCGCAGTCGGAATACACTGACCAGTAACTGCAGCCGCCGCAGTCGGAATACACTGACCAGTAACTGCAGCCGCCGCTGTCGGAATACACTGACCAGTAACTGCAGCCGCCGCTGTCGGAATACACTGACCAGTAACTGCAGCCGCTGCTGTCGGAATACACTGACCAGTAACTGCAGCCGCCGCTTTCGGAATACACTGACCAGTAACTGCAGCAGCCGCTGTCGGAATACACTGACCAGTAACTGCAGCCGCTGCTGTCGGAATACACTGACCAGTAACTGCAGCCGCCGCTGTCGGAATACACTGACCAGTAACTGCAGCCGCCGCTGTCGGAATACACTGACCAGTGACTGCAGTTGATTGCCTGCAGCTGCCGCTGTCGGAATACAGTGACTGCAGTTGATTGCCTGCAGCTGCCGCTGTCGGAATACAGTGACTGCAGTTGATTGCCTGCAGCTGCCGCTGTCGGGATACACTGACCAGTGACTGCAGTTGATTGCCTGCAGCTGCCGCTGTCGGGATACACTGACCAGTGACTGCAGTTGATTAACTGCAGCTGCCGCTGTCGGGATACACTGACCAGTGACTGCAGTTGAATGCCTGCAGCTGCCGCTGTCGGAATACACTGACCAGTGACTGCAGTTGAATGCCTGCAGCTGCCGCTGTCGGAATACACTGACCAGTGACTGCAGTTGATTGCCTGCCGCTGTCGGAATACACTGACCAGTGACTGCAGTTGAATGCCTGCAGCTGCCGCTGTCGGGATACACTGACCAGTGACTGCAGTTGAATGCCTGCCGCTGTCGGAATACACTGACCAGTGACTGCAGTTGAATGCCTGCAGCTGCCGCTGTCGGGATACACTGACCAGTGACTGCAGTTGATTACCTGCAGCTGCCGCTGTCGGCATACACTGACCAGTGACTGCAGTTGATTAGCAGCGGAATGCAATCTATGAAAAATTTCCAGTAAGCCTCTAAAACGGAACATTCAACTTCGAGCGGTGTACTTTCGATCGGTGTACTTTCGATCGGTGTACTTTCGATCGGTGTACTTTCGATCGGTGTACTTTCGAGCGGTGTACTTTCGAGCGGTGTACTTTCGATCGGTGTACTTTCGAGCGGTGTACTTTCGAGCGGTGTACTTTCGAGCGGTGTACTTTCGAGCGGTGTACTTTCGAGCGGTGTACTTTCGAGCGGTGTACTTTCGAGCGGTGTACTTTCGAGCGGTGTACTTTTGAGCGGTGTACTTTTGAGCGGTGTACTTTTGAGCGGTGTACTTTTGAGCGGTGTACTTTTGAGCGGTGTACTTTCGAGCGGTGTACTTTTGAGCGGTGTACTTCTCGAGCGGTGTACTTCTCGAGCGGTGTACTTCTCGAGCGGTGTACTTCTCGAGCGGTGTACTTCTCGAGCGGTGTACTTCTCGAGCGGTGTACTTCTCGAGCGGTGTACTTCTCAGCGGTGTACTTCTCAGCGGTGTACTTTCGAGCGGTGTACTTTCGAGCGGTGTACGAGCTGGCTGAAGCCTGGCTTGTATAGAAGCAGGTTTTCAGCACATAGACGTATACAGCGAACGCATGGCGGGGGGTTTGTTTTTGAGGCAGCAGACTATATATAACTTCTCTGTAAATTTATTTGCCCCGGACCCAAGTCCGTGTATTGGGGGTTCCATATTTCAGCAGTTGGTGACGGACGGATGGAGTTCACAGCTCGGTCACCTCAGGTAAGTGTATAGAGGGAGGACGTGGTGTAAGTGTAGCTGTGTGTGGGCGGGAGGCACGCCTCATCAGAAGGTAAAGACCTGCTGGACTATGAGGGCAGGAATGTGACTCTCCTTATCAGCTGGGCGGCTCCGCATTCTCTGCGACTCTCTGGTGTATTGTACATTCCTGAGCCGCCAACTCTCTGTGTGTCTGCAAGGAATGCCATTTGATTCGTGTTTAAACAGAACAGCTACAGTGACCCCCTTTATTTTTCTTTGGTGGGTTACAACATGTTTTTCCACAAACTAGTCACTACAAGCAAAGCTTCACTTTCTATTTCTCCTCTTATGGTATGGATGGGTCGTATATACGGGGTGAGTCCAGGGACATTATCGGGGGTCAGGGATAATATATATGGGGTGAGTCCAAGGACATCATCAGGGGTCAGGGATAATATATACGGGGTGAGACCAGGGACATTATCAGGGGTCAGGGATAATATATACAGGGTGAGTCCAGGGACATTATCAGGGGTCAGGGATAATGTATATGGGGTGAGTCCAGGGACATCATCAGGGGTCAGGGATAATATAAAAAAGAAAAGAAAGGAGGGCGCACCGACCTTGTGCATTACCACTTATACGTTTTAATAAACACAAAATAAAAAGCAATGGTCCTACTTACAAACATTCAGTAGTACGCGCATTTAAAACAGCTAAAACTGGACCTCACGGCACCTGCCAGTCAGACCCTAGACACCAATGTAGGTGACGTGTTTCTGGGGCGTACCCCCTTCCTCAAAGCCTAGGTGGTCTGTGACCTAGGCTTTGAGAAAGGGGGTACGCCCCAGAAACGCGTCGCCTACATTGGTGTCTAGGGTCTGACTGGCAGGTGCCGTGAGGTCCAGTTTTAGCTGTTTTAAATGCGCGTACTACTGAATGTTTGTAAGTAGGACCATTGCTTTTTATTTTGTGTTTATTAAAACGTATAAGTGGTAATGCACAAGGTCGGTGCGCCCTCCTTTCTTTTCTTTTTCATTTTAGCCATATGAACACCCTTTGTTCTGTGGAGGGCTGCAAGACTTAAGACTTTGCCTTTATACCATACTGATACACCCAGTTTGGCGATACACCAGAGCGCAGGAGGATTTTTGTGGTATATCAGGGATAATATATACAGGGTTAGATCAGGGGTCAGGGATAATATATACGGGGTGAGACCAGGGACATTATCAGGGGTCAGGGATAATATATACGGGGTGAGTCCAGGGACATTATCAGGGGTCAGGGATAATATATATGGGGTGAGTCCAGGGACATCATCAGGGGTCAGGGATAATATATACAGGGTTAGATCAGGGGTCAGGGATAATATATACAGGGTGAGTCCAGGGACATCATCAGGGGTCAGGGTTAATATATACAGGGTGAGTCCAGGGACATCAGGGGTCAGGGATAATATATACAGGGTGAGTCCAGGGACATTATCAGGGGTCAGGGATTATGTATATGGGGTGAGTCCAGGGACATCATCAGGGGTCAGGGATAATATATACAGGGTTAGATCAGGGGTCAGGGATAATATATACAGGGTGAGTCCAGGGACATCATCAGGGGTCAGGGTTAATATATACAGGGTGAGTCCAGGGACATCATCAGGGGTCAGGGTTAATATATACGGGGTGAGACCAGCGACATTATCAGGGATAATATATACAGGGTGAGTCCAAGGGACATTATCGGGGATAATGTATACAGGGGTCAGCGATGATATATACAGGGTGAGACCAGAAACATTATCGGGTCAGGTATAATTTATACAGCCTGAGTCCAGGGACATCATCAGGGGTCAGGGATAATATATACGGGGTGAGTCCAAGGGACATTATCGGGGATGAGGGATAATGTATACAAGGGTCAGGGATGATATATACGGGGTGAGATCAGGGATAATGTATACGGGGGAGACCAGGGATAATATATATAATATAGGTGAGACCAGAAACCTTATCGGGTCAGGCATAATTTATACAGCGTGAGTCCAGGGACATCGTCAGGGATAATATATACGGGGTGAGTCCAGGGACATCGGGGGTCAGGGATGATATATACAGGGTGAGACCAGGGACATTATCAGGGGTGAAGGATAATCTATACGGGGTGAGACCAGGGACATCATCAGGGGTCAGGGATTATGTATATACAGGGTGAGACCAGGGACATCCTCAGGGGTCAGGAATAATATATACAGGGTGAGACCAGGGACATCATCAGGGGTCAGGGATAAAACATATATATATATAATGGTGAGACCAGGAGCGTCGGGATAATATATACAGGGTGAGTCCAGGGACATTATCAGGGGTCGGGGATAATATACAGGGTGAGTCCAGGGACATTATCAGGAATAATATACCTAGGATGAGACCAGGGACTTCATCAGAGGTCAGGGATAATCTATACGGGGTGAGACCAGGGACATCATCGGAAGTCAGGGATAATCTATATATAGGGAGAGTCCAGGGATATCAGAGGTGAGGCCTTAATATAAAGGGTGATGGGTGAGTCCAGAGACTGTATAGTATAAAGGGGGACCAGGATCCTTATCGGGGGGGGGGATAGGAGGTGCGTACTTAGAGGGGCCTCATCAGGGATAATATATAGAAGGTGGGTCTAGAATGTAGACGTCCGGTTTCTCACCTCAGGCCGGGACGTACTGTGCAGCTATTGTCCCCATCGGCTCCCCTTCTCCCTGTAGAATGTGGAGTTTCCTGTTCTATAAAAGTCCAGTCTGGGATTAGAGTGGAGACGACGGATCTTGTACAAGGTCAGACTGGTAAGTCCGGGTCATAAAAAGTTTAAAGGCAAAAAGCTATAAAATGACTTCATTGCCCATCCCCCTCCCCCACCTCCAATCTGGGAAATGCCACGAACGCTGCCAAAGTCCCATTAGAATTGATAATGAAGTAAAGTCCCTTTCTTAGGTGACGGCATGTTGTGTAAAATCAATGGAATGATAAGCTGTGTGAAGCAGGCGTGTCCTCTGTGGCCCCGGCTTATCATTGAACACGTGTCACAGTCACACCACGGCCATGTTTGACACCCGGGCTTCCTGTATGTGCAGATAAGAGCTTCAGCTGTACTTCCATCTCTCTCCACAGGAGGGAGCAGTGGTGGGATTGTTTTGTATCCTGTACATGAGAATGAACTGCTACCTGTATATAGCGCTGACAAGGGCTGAGACCTTGCAAGACCACATGAGGGGCATGCATGAGAGGCCGCCTCCTCCTCCTCCTGTATTTATTTCCTTTTTTTTTTTTTCTCATTTTCCAGACATGGTCAAAGGGGTTCCTGCACCCAGCTGCAAATTCTTGTGCTTTCCAGTTAAGCTGCCCCTGGAAACTGTATAAAGCAGGGGTGAAACTACAAGTCCCATGAGGCATTGCAGGACTTGACAGCCACTGGCTGGACTCCTAAAAGCGGAGGGGATGATGGGATTTGTAGCCTTACCACAGCTGGAGGTGGCCGACCCTTGCTTCCTTGGTGCGGCTTGTAGATACTTTTGAACTGCAAAATGCTGCAGTACGGTTGGTGGCCTACTGCTCCTTTGCAAGGGTTTCCAAGGGTTGCTTGCCCCAGTTTCCAGAGGCAGCGCGTCGTTTAGTCTCTTGACAGAACCAACCAATCAGGTTTTCGCTCTAACTTTCTGGTCTGTAATGGAAGAGAATATGGTTGGTAGGGAGGAAATGGTTCCCTCAGACACTTTACAGAAGGATTGGTCCACACAAAGCTGATATTTTGATGTTCAGGTCTCTGAATCATGTGACCCCTCTCGGACTCCATGGAGAGATCTCTGAATCACGTGACCCCTCTCGGACTCCATGGAGAGGTCTCTGAATCACGTGACCCCTCTCGGACTCCATGGAGAGGTCTCTGAATCACGTGACCCCTCTCGGACTCCATGGAGAGGTCTCTGAATCACGTGACCCCTCTCGGACTCCATGGAGAGGTCTCTGAATCATGTGACCCCTCTCGGACTCCATGGGGAGGTCTCTGAATCATGTGACCCCTCTCGGACTCCATGGGGAGGTCTCTGAATCATGTGACCCCTCTCGGACTCCATAGAGAGGTCTCTGAATCATGTGACCCCTCTCGGACTCCATGGAGAGGTCTCTGAATCATGTGACCCCTCTCGGACTCCATGGAGAGGTCTCTGAATCATGTGACCCCTCTCGGACTCCATGGAGAGGTCTCTGAATCATGTGATCCCTCTCAGACTGGGCAGCACAGTGGTGCAGTGAATAGCACTTTCGCCTAGCAGCAAAAGGTTCGCTGGTTCGAATCCCGACCACGACACCATCTGCCTGGAGTTTGCATGTTCTCCCTGTGTCTGCGTGGGTTTCCTCCAGGTACTCTGGTTTCCTCCCACCCTCCAAAGACATGCTGGTAGGTAAATTGGATCTTGTCCAAATTGGCCCAGTATATATGTATCTATGTTGTGTATGACTGTATGTCCCTAGCATGTCATGATCCTACGGGGTAAAAATTACCACATCAGCCAAGCAGACACTGGCTGGAAAAAGCGCCCAGAGGCGATTCAGTTCGCATGCGTTGCGCTATACAAGTCCATTCATTCATTCAGACTCCATGGAGAGGTCTCTGAATCATGTGATCCCTCTCGGACTCCATGGAGAGGTCTGAATCATGTGATCTCTCTCGGACTCCAATGGTGAAGTCCCTGAAGAATGTGATCTCTCTCGGACTCCAATGGAGAGGTCTCTAAATCATGTGATCTCTCTCGGACTCCAATGGAGAGGTCTCTAAATCATGTGATCTCTCTCGGACTCCAATGGAGAGGTCTCTGAATCATGTGATCCCTCTCGTGCTCTAGTGAAGAGGTCTTTGAAGAATGTGATCTCACCATTGGAGATCAGACAGAGATCAGAGTAGTGAAATTTCGGAAGAATTTGGAGTCCCTAAGAGATTCCTCAGAGATTGCACCATTATAATCCCTGAGAGATCATTCTTCAGGGACCCCTCACCATTGTAGTCCTTGTAGACGGATCAATGGGGACAATTATAAAGAATGAGAGAGGTCTCTGAAGAATGTTATCTTTCCAGGGGACTCCACATTCTTCAGAAACGTCCCCATATATCTGTCAGACTCCAGTGGTGAGGTTTCTCCCCGAGAGATCATTCTTCAGAGTCCTCAACATTGGAATACCTGAGAGGTCACATTTTTGAGAAACCTCACCACTGGAGTCCCTGATATAGATCAATTGGGAGGTTTCTGAAGAATGTGGAGTCCCCAAGAGAGATCTCATTCTTCAGGGACCTCACCAGTGGTGTCCAGACAGATCAGTGGTGACATTTCTGAAGAATTTGGAGTCCCTAAGAGATCATTCTTCAGAGACTGCACCATTATAATACCTGAGAGATCATTCTTCAGGGACCTTGCCATTGGAGTCCCTGACAGATCAATGGGGACGTTTATAAAGAATGTGGAGTGCCTGAGAGAGGTCTCTGAAGAATGTTCTCTCTCAGAATCCAATGGTCAAGTCCCTGAAGAATGTGATACCTCTTGGGGACTCCACATTCTTCAGAAATGGCCCCATTGATGTCTGTCCGACTCCAGTGGTGAGGTTTTTCAAAAATGTGATCCCCCTCAGGGATTCCAACTTTGAGCACTGAAGTATGTGATCTCACTTTTGGAGTCCCCAAGAGATCATTCTTCAGAGTCCTCAACATTGGAATACCTGAGAGATTACAATTTTTGAGAAACCTCACCATTGGAGTGCCTGATAGAGATCAATTGGGAGTCCCCAAGAAGAGATCGCAGGGACACCACGATCACATTCTTCAGGGACCTCAGCAGTAGTGTCCCTGAGAGAGGTCAGTGACAAGGACTCTGGAGATCTCATTCTGACTACAGTTGTGAGGTCTGTGAAGAATGTGATCCCTCTCGTGCTCCAGTGGAGAGGTCTCTGAAAAATCTCAATCTCAAGAATGTGATCCCTCTCAGGGATTCCAAAGTTGAGATCTCTAAAGAATGTAATTTCAACATTGGAGTTCCTGATCAGTGGTGATGTTTCTGAAGAATTTGGAGTCTCTAAGATCACATTCTTTATAGACTGCCCCACTGGAGTCCCTGAGAGAGATCTTATTTCAGAGACCTCATCATTGGAGTCCCCCCTGAGAGAGATCTCTGAAGAATGTGATCCCTCTCGTGCTCCAATGGAGCGGTCTCTGAAAAATCTCAAGAATGTGATCTCTCTCAGGGATTCCAATTTTGAGATCTCTAAAGAATGTAATTTCACCATTCGAGTTCCTGATCAGTGGTGACGTTTCTGAAGAATTTGGCGTCTCTAAGAGATCACATTCTTCATAGACTGCCCCACTGGAGTCCCTGAGAGAAATCTTTCTTCAGATTCTGTATCATTATAGTCACTGAGAGAGATTACATTCTTCCAGGACCTCACTTTTCGAGTCCGAGAGAGATCACTTTCTTCAGAGATCTGTCTCAGGGGGGATTCGTTGGACTCCAATGATGAGGTCTCTGAAGAATGATCTTTCTCAGGGACTCCAGTGGTGAGATCTCGAAGTGATCGCTCTCTCTCGGACTCAAAGTGTGGCCCTGGAAGAATGTAATCTCTGTGACTATAATGATACAGTCTCTGAAGAAAGCTCTCTCTCAGGGACTCCAGTGGTGCAGTCTATGAAGAATGTGATCTCTTAAAGACTCCAAATTCTTCAGAAGCATCGCCACAGATCAGGAACTCTAATGGTGACCCTGAGAAAGAGATCATTCTTCAGAGACCTCATCATTGGGAGTCCCCCAACGAATCCCCCCTGAGAGAGATCTCTCTCAGGGACTCCAGTGGTGCAGTCTATGAAGAATGTGATCTCTTAAAGACTCCAAATTCTTCAGAAGCATCGCCACAGAT
The DNA here is from genome assembly GCA_029574335.1 of Rana kukunoris. NCBI lineage: Eukaryota > Metazoa > Chordata > Amphibia > Anura > Ranidae > Rana > Rana kukunoris. Next base: position 93,616 of record JAJQKJ010002685.1, on the reverse strand, counting down.
CAGGAACTCTAATGGTGACCCTGAGAAAGAGATCATTCTTCAGAGACCTCATCATTGGGAGTCCCCCAACGAATCCCCCCTGAGAGAGATCTCTCTCAGGGACTCCAGTGGTGCAGTCTATGAAGAATGTGATCTCTTAAAGACTCCAAATTCTTCAGAAGCATCGCCACTGATCAGGAACTCTAATGGTGACCCAAGAGATCATTCTTCAGAGACCTCATCATTGGGAGTCCCCCAACGGATCCCCCCTGAGAGAGATCTCTGAAGAATGTGATCTCTCTCAGGTACTACAGAGGTGAGATCTCTGCTGTTTCCATACAAATGGTGCCTCTTCAATCTGGACGTATATTGGGACACGAATGAGGCTGGGAAGACCTCGTCACCTGAGTCCTCCCCTAAGGATCAATTATCGCTTTTGGTGGATTTGTCCTTTCAGAGGCCCAATGTGTATATATACATAAGAGATTTAAGGCTGGGTGAAGAGCCCCAAACACAAAGCTGTCTCTCTTCCACTAACACAATCTGTCTCTCTCTGTTTTCTCTTTTCTTTCCTGTCTGTCTCCACCGCCCCCTCTCCTCCGCCCCCTCCCCCACAGAGCGCCTCTACAGCCAGATGGAGAAAAACAGGCTTCTGTCTAGTGAGTTGAAGCTCACCCTCCATGACCTCTGTGACTGAGGTCGCCCGGCCCCACACCTCCCATAGCATGGCGGAACCAGGATGGAGACGTACATCGCTTCCGGCCAGGGTGTCGCTAGTCTTGTCTAGTGCCACGTTGGAAGGCCCTCCATATCATCGCAACCTAATCTGTCGTCCGTCCCCCCCCCCCCCCCCCCCCCCACCCACATGGAACTGTTTTTACAAGTACCTGCAAAACTGGACATTTCAGTAAATACCCAACTTAACGGTCAATAAAAATAGGGGGGGTCATTGTCCTACAAAACCTGTTTGTGCTGGGGGTGTTCTGTGACTACACATCATGGGAATATTTGTGCCGTTGTCAGTCTTGTTACACTTGTGGTTGTTAACTTACAATCTATGAGTAGCCTCTACTATGGCCCCTGGCAGGTCCAACGGACTGCTGATAGCATTTGATGGATAGCTTTCAGACTTCAGATATACTAGAGGAGACCATCAGACTGCAGAAATGCAAAGACACATGGCAGGAGATGGTTGGGACATACGACATGACTCTGGTCTTTAGCAGTCTAATTTTAGCCCTTTTGCTGTTGAATGCTTCTATTGACTACTGGGGTCTGCAATGGGCCACACGACAGGTACCACTACTTGCTGCTGGGGTCTGCAATAGGGATATGCAGTGGGTACCACTACTTGCTGTTGGACTCTGCAATGGACTACACAGTACGTACCACTTCTTGCTGTTTGAGGTCTGCAATGGGCCACCGAGCAAGTACTGCTGGGGTTATACAGTGGGTCACGCAGCAAGTAATGGCACTGACTGCTAAGGTCTGCAATGGGTTTATATACTGTGCCACACAGCAGGTACCATTACTGACTGTTGGGGTCTGCAGTGGGCTACACAGCAGGTACCACTACTTGCTGTTGGGGTCTGCAATGGGCCACCCAGCAAGTACTGCTGGGGTCTGCAATAGGTGTATACCGTGGGCCACACAGCAAGTAATGGCACTGACTGCTGGGGTCTGCAATGGGGGTATATAGTGGGCCACACAGCAAATAATAGCACTGACTGCTAAGGTCTGCAATGGGGGGTATAAAGTGGGCCACACAGCAGGTACCATTACTGACTGTTGGGGTCTGCAATTGGCCACCCAGCAAGCACTGCTGGGGTCTGCAATGGGTGTATACCGTGGGCCACACAGCAAGTAATAGCACTGACTGCTGGGGTCTGCAATGGGGGTATATAGTGTGCCACACAGCAAATGATAGTACTGACTGTTGGGGTCTGCAATGGGGGTATATAGTGTGCCACACAGCAAATGATAGTACTGACTGTTGGGGTCTGCAATGGGGGTATATAGTGGGCCACACAGCAAATGATAGTACTGACTGTTGGGGTATATAGTGGGCCACAAAGCAAATAGTACTGACTGCTGGGGTCTGCAATGGGGGTGTACAGTGGGCCATGCAGCAAATAGTACTGACTGCTGGGGTCTGCAATGGGGGTATACAGTGGGCCATGCAGCAAATAGTACTGACTGCTGGGGTCTGCAATGGGGATATACAGTGGGCCACACAGCAAGTACTACTACTGACTGCTGGGGAGTTTGGTCCCCTGTTGTCTCAACACCATCCACAGGCAGCTTAAATAAAACACAAGTTTAATCCAGCCCAATTTTACTAATTACAGTACAGAGGAGGCTTTTCCAGTCTCCAAATGTAAGAAGACAATGACTTTATATGCCCCGTCTGACAATAACTAGGACTGAGTGAACCTGAAAGATGGGGCGGGTATCTAGCTAAGACTGAACTAAGTAGCACTAAACTTGAGGGGAAGATACTAAAATCGTGTTGTAAACAAGTTGTGGCCCAAAATATCTACTAGATGGGTAGTTGTGACACTTGGAATGCAGCAGGAGTAGCGAGGCCACCTAATTGCCATAGCAGGTCGATTTGAGACTGGCAGAGGCACAGATCCGGGAGGACTCGAAGAAGGGGCATCTGAGAGCTAAGCCAATGGGGTGCTTTGAATAGAATGGCCACTATGCCAGTCATGACGGCACTCTAGGACGTTCTTGGGTATTACGGAGCCCCCCATAGCTTGTTGTGTAGTCACTTAGCGCTCCTCTGCAGCGGGTTCGCACCCATAACCATGTCGCCTGCTTTTGCCCACAAGGCCATACTGCAGGAAGTTCTCAGATCCTAATAAACTTTATTATACACAAAACACAAAGTTTTGAACAGTGACTTTCCCGTCTGAAGGATACACCCAGGACGCGGATCTATGGGGTCCTCTCCCATGGAGGTGGAGGGAGGGTGGTTTGTGCACGTTGATAGTGGCTGAAGTATTTTCTGGTTGTAATCTTGTGTTGCTTGACCCCCCCCCCCCCCAAATAAAGCTCCATCTTCTGAAGTACTGCTCTGTCGTGGTCTCTTCCTGCAGGGGGGGGGGGGGGGGTGTAAAAGAGTAGCCTTTATTAAAACCCGTAATGCGACACCCACGTAGGTTTTTCTGTTAACCTTTATAATGGAATGAAGAGCTCATTAAAAATTGAGGGATTTCATATATGGTGGTGGGAGTGGTCAGTGAGCACTATGTAGTGTTATTGGGGGGGGGGGTGGTCAGTGAGCACTATGTAGTGGTATTGGGGGGGGTGGTCGGTGAGCACTATGTAGTGGTATTGGGGGGGGGTGGTCGGTGAGCTCTATGTAGTTGTATTGGGGGGTGGTCGTGAGCTCTATGTAGTTGTATTGGGGGGTGGTCGGTGAGCACTATGTAGTGGTATTGGAGGGGGGGGGGTGGTCAGTGAGCACTATGTAGTGGTATTGGGGGGGGGGGGGTGGTCAGTGAGCACTATGTAGTGGTATTGGGGGGGTGGTCAGTGAGCACTATGTAGTGGTATTGGGGGGTGGTCAGTGAGCAACTATGTAATTTTATTGGGGGGGGTGGTTAGTGAGCACCTATGTAGTGGTATTGGGGGGGTGGTCAGTGAGCACTATGTAGTGGTATTGGGGGGGGGGTGGTCAGTGAGCAACTATGTAGTGGTATTGGGGGGGTGGTCAGTGAGCAACTATGTAGTGGTATTGGGGGGTGGTCAGTGAGCACTATGTAGTGGTATGGGGGGGGGGGGGGTCAGTAAGCAGAATGTAGTTGCAGGGTAGTCGGTAAGCAGAATGTAGTGGCAGGGGCGGTTATGGAACGCTATGTGGTGGTGGGTGGTCAGTGAGCACTATGTAGTGGCAGGGGTGGTTATGCTATGTGGTGGGGGGGTGGTCAGTGAGCACTATGTAGTGGTATTGGGTGGGTGGTCGGTCAGTGAGCGCAATGTAGTATTGGGGGGGGTGGTCAGTGAGCACTATGTAGTGGTATTGGGGGGGGGGGGGGGAAGCAGAATGTAGTGGCAGGGGCGGTTATGGAACGCTATGTGGTGGTGGGTGGTCAGTGAGCACTATGTAGTGGCGGTTATGGTATGCTATGTGGTGGGGGGGGGGGGGGTGGTCAGTGAGCACTATGTAGTGGTATTGGGTGGGTGGTCAGTGAGCGCAATGTAGTATTGGGGGGGGGGTGGTCAGTGAGCACTATTATGTAGTGGTATTGGGGGGGGGGGGGGAAGCAGAATGTAGTGGCAGGGGCGGTTATGGAACGCTATGTGGTGGTGGGTGGTCAGTGAGCACTATGTAGTGGCATTGGGGGGGTGGTCAGTGAGCACTATGTAGTGGTATTGGGGGGGGGGGGGGGGGTAAGCAGAATGTAGTGGCAGGGGCATTTATGGAACGCTATGTGGTGGTGGGTGGTCAGTGAGCACTATGTAGTGGCGGTTATGGTATGCTATGTGGTGGTGGGGGGGGGGGGGGGGGGGGGTGGTCAGTGAGCACTATGTAGTGGTCGGTAAACAGCATGTAGTGGTGTGGGGCTGGTCATTGAGCACTATGTAGTGACAGAATAAGGCAACATGTAGTGGCTGGGTGGTTATGGAATGCCATGTGATGAGGGGGGTGGCCAGTGAGCACTATGTAGTGGTATTGGGGGGTGGCCAGTGAGCACTATGTAGTGGTATTGGGGGTGGCCAATGAGCACTATGTAGCGAGGGGGGTGATTGAGGTCCGCACGGGTCATAGCAATTTCAGTCCCCGGTGTGTGGAGGTGTGTATGTATATATATATATATATATGTGTGTGTGTGTGCGTACGATCGCTGCATCTGTCTCTCCTCTCTGCTTCCTTGGAGTGGTGCCTCTCCTTTTTGTACCCGCACTACACGCCGCACACAGATTGGCCGAGCAGCTGCCATGATTTGGTTCACCTCTCCGCACCTGAACGTTGCCCGGTCACCCCACAACGCCTGCGTGTGCCGCCCCTTGTGGTGACTTGTTTTTATATACATTTGCCTTTCCCATACAGGTGCCGCGCAGTTTACTGAAAGGGATGAACGCAAAGTAAGCATCGCACGCCGTTCAGCGGTCCTACTGTAGAGTGTTGTGGGTTGCAGGCGCTCCTATTCTGGAGCCGACTGGGAAAACGGCTCCCTTACCGGCAACATCCAGCCGGCTATGTAATTCTGCACTGGCCTGGCCTTGTGCCAGCAGTGCCCCCATATGGCAGGTTGGGGAACCGCAATTCCTCTAAGTACAGTGGAACCTTGGATTACAAGCATAATCCGACCCAGGAGAATGCTTGTAATCCAAAGCGCTTGCATATCAAAGCGAGTTTCTGCATAGAAGTCAATGGAAACAGAGATAATTTGGTCTGCATTGAATTATATTGCTTGCAATACTGCACATTAGCCAGAAGTGGGAGGGGGCGCCAGAGAGCCTCAGGGATAGCTTGGCTGAACTCGGGAATGGAGTATTTCTGAGTGATTCCGTATGGCTCCAAACCATTCCGAGGGTCACTGGCGCCCCCTCACCTCTGGCCAAATGCGGTACTTCACACCCCATTGGCTTGATTTCTGCTGGTTTTGCGAAACGCTCATTAAGTGTTACTCGTTAACCAAGGTTCCTTTTGTGCTGCATCTCCGTGTGGGAATGGGCACACCGAGCCACAGCGCACCTGCTTAGGTGCCCCCCCAAAGAAAGCTGCAGACTTGGACCCCAGCCAATAAACTGGCAGACCTCCCCCGCCATTTCTGTGCATGTGAGATCCCGCGATCTGTCTCCTTGGATGGGTCTACATTTGAGGGTCCCTCAAAGTTTCCAGACTTCTGGAAACCTGAAGACCCCTTTTGTGGAGATCCCAGGACTACTCTACAAGGGATTCCAGAGCGACCCACCTTTGCTGTACACACTACCGTATGAAAGGATTGGCGCCAGGAAAACCCATGCAGTCATCAATATTTTAGCCCGTCCTGGAAAATAGATTTTGGTGACCCCCTCAGAAAAAGGAAGCTACACACAGGAAACAACCACCACCCATGTGAGGTGTCCTCTGCAGTGGGTGAGCATGGTCTTATTGAGTTGTATAGGGACAGGCCGGTGCTGCTAGGGGTCCCCCTGACCGTATCGGATACGCATCTCCTTATTCTAGCACCATTGGGTACTGTGGCGCAGTACAAAGTGATATAAATATGACCCAATCGGTTAACGTTGTCCTAGTTCTTGTCAGAATGGCCAGGGATGTGAGGGGTCATCATAACAATATCGCAAATATTCCTTGTTATAGCGTGGTCGGGTGCTAAGGTGCTGTACAAAGGGGTATAAACATGTTCAGCACCCTCTAGTGTGCTAGTAGGTTGGTAAAGGGAAAAAAATGTGTGAGTCTGGAATCTGGGTCAGGGTTTATAGCAGGTCAGGCTGGATGACTCGCGCAGAGTTCTGGGAGTTTGGAGAAGCTAGATGGTGGAGGGTTGATCTGCATACTAAAGGGAGCTTGGCCAATCCCCAGGTAGTGGGTCTAGCAGGGTGGCTAAGCCACAACTGGTCAGCTTGGGTTTTGCTTTTTGAGTTCTAGCATTATCAGTTGCTGAGGTGCAGCATTTCATGTGGCCCTCACACCTCTTATGCAGCTGCAGGAGAGCTCCAGCCCTCCTCTAGTCCTCCTCAAGACCCTTACTTTCTGCTTTCAAGCAATGCATCCAGCTTCTTCCCAGCAGCAGCATAAGGAAAGAGGAGTGAACTGTGATGTAAGGGAGAGTGGGGCACTCAACTTCGGATGGTGGGGTGCGTTGGACATCCAATCTTACGATACAACGGGCCCTTTTTAGGGCAATCATAATGCTGATGTGGCCCACGATGAAATTGAGTTTGACACCTCTGCTCTAGTGGGTTAGTACAGGTCAATGTATTTGTGCGAGTCTGGGTCAGGGTTTACTGCAGGTCTGGCTGAATGACTCACTGAGGCGGGGCTCTGGTGCCTGGTTCTGGGAGTTTGGAGACATTTCTAGAAGCTAGAGGGTGCAGGGTTGATCTGCATAGGGTTAGTCCAGGTAAATTTATTTGTGGGAGTCTGGACTCTGGGTCAGGGTATACTGCAGGTCAGGCTGGATAACTCGGAGGCAGGGCTCTGGTTCTGGGAGCTTGGAGAAATTTCTAGAAGCTAGAGGGTGGAGGCCCGGAGGGTTGATTTGCATTCTAAAGGGAGCTTGGGTAATCCCCAGGCAGTGGGCCTAGCAGGGTCAGCTCGTCTTGCTTTTTGTGTTGCAGCGCCATCGGGTGCAGTACAAAGGGGTATAAATACATCACAACTGGTCAGCATGGTCTTGCTATTTGAGTTCTAGCGCCATCGGGTGCAGAGGTGCAGTACAAATGGGTATATAAACGTGTAGCACCCTCTTGTGTGCTAGTAGGTTAGTACAGGTAAATTTATTTGTGCGAGTCTGGAATCTGGGTCAGGGTTTACTGCAAGTCAGGCTGGATGACTCTGACGCAGGGCTCTGGTGCCTGGTTCTGGGAGTTTGGAGAAATTTCGAGAAGCTAGAGGGTGGAGGCATATTGATCTGCATATTAATGGAAGCTTGGCCAATCCCCAGGCAGTGGGCCTAGCAGGGTGGCTGAGCCACAACTGGTCAGCTCGGTCTTGCTTTTTGGGTTGTAGTGCCACCAGGTGTTGAGGTGCAGAACAAATGGGTATGAACATGCACCCTCTCAAGGGTTAGTACAGGTCAATTTATTTGTGCGTGTCTGGGTCAGGGTTTACTGCAGGTCAGGCTGGATGACTCAGAGGCGGGGCTCTGGTGCCTGGTTGTGGGAGTTTGGAGAAATTTCTAGAAGCTAGAGGCCGGGAGGGTTGATCTGCATGGGGGTAGTACAGGTCAATTTGTGTGAGCCTGGAATCTGGGTCAGGGTTTACAGCAGGTCAGGCTGGATGACTCGCAGAGGCAGGGCTCTGGTGCCTGGTTCTGGGAGTTTGGAGAAATTTCTAGAAGGTGGAGGCCGGGAGGGTTGATCTGCATTCCGGTAGTACAGGTCAATATATTTGTGGGAGTCTGGAATCTGGGTCAGGGTTTACTGCAGGTCAGGCTGGATGACTCGCAGAGGCGGGGCTCTGGTGCCTGGTTCTGGGAGTTTGGAGAAATTTCTAGAAGCTAGAGGGTGGAGGCTAGGAGGGTTGATCTGCATGCTAAAGGGAGCTTGGCCAATCGCCAGGCAGTAGTGGGCCTAGCAGGGTGACTAGGCCCCAACTGGTCAGCGTGGTCTTGCTATTTGAGTTATAGCGCCACCAGGTGCTGAGGCGCAGTACAAAAGGGTATGAACATGCAACAACTGGTCAGCTCGGTCTTGCCTTTTGTTATAGCGCCATCAGGTGCTGTAGCGCAGTACAAAGTGATATAAATGTGAGATGTACACAATGAAGGGTTAGATGGGGGTGTCATGAGCTGTGGCCCCACCCCCAGTCTTTTCTGATCTCTCTCTAACACTCCCCTTTTCTCCCCTCCCCCCACAGATAAGCTGCAAGCCACCAAGGCCGAAAACTCCCACATGCAGAAAACGTTGGAAGAAACTCTGAGCGAATTGCACAGCTTGTAGGCGTGATGTCACTGCCAGACCACACCCTGCTGCGGCCCTTCCCCCTGCACCCCCTGCCCCCTTCCAACCCAGCCACCTGCGGACCGGACCACGCACTCGCCAACCTGATTGTCGCGTCCTCGTAAAACCGCGTGGTGGGCGGAAGTTTTTTTTTAAAAAAAATCAGCATTTTAAACATTCCTGTGGCCCCCCCGTTTCTCTCTCGTTGTTTTTCTTTTCAGGTGATCTAACTTTGCTTCTTACCTCGGGGGCGAGCGTCTTGTGTACGTGTGACCCGCCCCCGCGTTTCCTACAACCAATCAAAAAAAAAAACCGGGGATCGAATCATCATGCTCATTTTTTTTTTATATGGACCAAATCCTGCTGCTGTGTTTTTCATAGTGCCAAAATTTATAACGATTTTTATTCCTACAGAATCGGCGATTTCTCGGCCTGGTCCCCGGGTCGAATGTAACGTGTTAGAAAAAAAAAATTGGGGGCCCTTTTCATGCGATTATCTGATCTTGGTGTAGCCAAAACTTTCTTTAAAGTAGAGAAGGGATAGAACCCCTGCCAAGTTTTTACTGCGCTGCCGGAGAGCTTGCCCTCGCTTCCTGTCTTACTGACGGGAAGTGAGGGGAAATCTCTCCACCCTCACTTCCTGTTTTACTGACAGGAAGTGAGGGAAAATCTCTTCACCCTCACTTCCTGTCTTACTAACAGGAAGTGAGGGGAAATATCTCCACCCTCACTTCCTGTCTTACTAACAGGAAGTGAGGGGAAATATCTCCACCCTCACTTCCTGTCTTACTGACAGAAAGTGAGGCACATTCTGTCCACCGGAACACAGGCCAAATAAACACAGCCAGATCATTAGATGGATGGGCTTGACGTCGCCAGTTCCTGGGTGTAGCCCAAAAACAATAAAAGCTCGCCCACACTTCCTGCTGACACAGGAAGTAAGGGTAAATCTCCCCCACTGGCCAAATTAAAAATCGTTTCTGTTCATTGAAGGATGCAGCCAGATCATTATAGAGGCTTGATGTCACTACCTGCAGGAGCAGCCCCAAAAAAACTCCCTAGTGTCCTCACTTCCTGTCCTGCTGAAACAGGAAGTGAGGGTAAATCTCTCCAACAGCAACACTGGCCAAATTAAAAAGGTTTCCTTCCGTTCATTGAAGGATCCAAACGGATCATTAGGAGCTTGATGTCAGCACCTGTAGGAGCAGCCCAAAAAAAAAAACTCCCTAGGGTCCTCACTTCCTGTCTTACTGAAACAGGAAGTGAGGGTAAATCTCCAACAGCAACACTGGGCAAAAAAAGGTTTCCTTCTATTCATTGAAGGATCCAACCAGATCAATAGAGGGTTGATGTCGCCACCTGCAGGAGCAGCCAAAAAAAAAAAAAACTCCCTAGGGTCCTCACTTCCTGTATTGTTGACATACAGGAAGTAAGGGCAAATCTCTCCCACAGCAACACTGGCTAAATTTAAAACTCATTCTGTCCATTGAAGGACGCAGCCAGATCATTAAAGGCTTGACGTCGCCAGCTGCAGGAGCAGCCAAAAAAAAAAAACACTCCCTAGGGTCCTCACTTCCTGTTGCAAGATACAGGAAGTGAAAGCAAATCTCTCCACAGCAGAGTTAAAAATGCTTTTCTTTCTTTAGTAAGTAGAGGAAAAGCTAGAACCCCCGTCAGATTTTAATTATTGTGTCCCCGTTGTAGATTTTTTTCCTTCACTTCCTGTCCCTTGTCATCAGGGCAGGAAGTGGGGGAGGGGGGATTTTTCTAACCGACCTCTAGGTGGCAGTAAACACATGACAGGGGTTCTAAATCCCATGCTTGTTAAGTCCAGTGGTGACGGGTTCTCTTTATTAAAATCATGCTTCTATAAATGCAACGCAAAAGGGCCCTCAGGGGCGGTCATCATGCGATTTGGGGGAGGGGGAATCAGATTTGAGAGATTTTTGTAGCCATTTAACCTGTAACAAAAAACATTCCTGTACTCTTTTGTATACCGCCCCCTTGTGATGTCGTGACCCTGCGTTTATATAACGATCATGCGTTGAAGCTTTTTTTCACGTATATTTCCAGATTTGTCGGTAACCGGTGAAGTATTTTTTTTTTTTTTTTTTTAAATGAACGCTACCCGTTTGCCGCTGTCGGCTGCTGATTGAGGGGGGTGGGGAGTGGGGGAAGGGTACCTGCTGAATTTTTATTTTATTTTTGCTTTGGTGCAACTAGTACAAAATAAATTCACGTGCCACTTTTCAAACGACTGCCTTGTGTCCTGTGTGAGGGGGAGGGGGATTCTGGGACTTCCGTCCATGTTGTATTTTTTGTTCCAGTTTGGGGTGGGGGCAGGGAGGTGGGCGGGCATTGACTGTCACATGATCTATTCTATTACTGGTTTTAAACAATTTTTTTTTTATATAAAAAAAAAAAAAAAAGCTTCCATATACATCAATAAAGTAAGGCTGCTACATGAACTGGAGACTGGTGTGGTGATTGTGGGCGGGGTCGTGACCCTCGGGGTCAGAGGAAGGATTTATGGGAAATGCAGGGTGGTCGGTAGTGGGGTTTGGTTTTGAAGTATTCTCAGTATATCAATGTGGATGGGATACGGTTACCTCTAAAGCAGTGGTCTCCAAACTGTGGTCCACACGGGCATTTCATTGCAATGCATACAGCCCCTGAGGCACTATTCCTTCCGCTGACGCCCAACGGCGAGGCTCCATTCCTTCCCCTGAGGCCCAACAATCGGGCACCATTTCTTCCCCTGAGGCCCAACGGTGAGGCTCCATTCCTTCCACTGACGCCCAACGATAAGGAGGCTCCGTTCCTTCCCCTGACGCCCAACGATAAGGAGGCTCCGTTCCTTCCCCTGACGCCCAACGATAAGGAGGCTCCCTTCCTTCCGCTGACGCCCAACGATAAGGAGGCTCCCTTCCTTCCGCTGACGCCCAACAATAAGGAGGCTCCCTTCCTTCCGCTGACACCCAACGGCGAGGCTCCCTTCCTTCCGCTGACACCCAACGGCGAGGCTCCCTTCCTTCCGCTGACACCCAACGGCGAGGCTCCCTTCCTTCCGCTGACACCCAACGGCGAGGCTCCCTTCCTTCCGCTGACGGCGAGGCTCCCTTCCTTCCGCTGACACCCAACGGCGAGGCTCCCTTCCTTCCGCTGACGGCGAGGCTCCTTTCCTTCCGCTGACGGCGAGGCTCCCTTCCTTCCGCTGACGGCGAGGCTCCCTTCCTTCCGCTGATGCCCAACGGCGAGGCTCCCTTCCGCTGACGCCCAATAATAAGGAGGCTCCCTTCCTTCCGCTGACGCCCAATGGCGAGGCTCCCTTCAGCTGACGCCCAACGGATGGGATATGGTTAGTTCTAAAGCAGTGATTCCAAACTGTGGTCCACACGGGCATTTCATTTCATTGCATACAGCCCCTGAGGCTCCCTTCCTTCCGCTGACGCCCAATAATAAGGAGGTTCCCTTCCTTCCGCTGACGCCCAACGGCGAGGTTCCCTTCCTTCCGCTGACGCCCAACGGCGAGGTTCCCTTCCTTTCGCTGACGCCCAATGGCGATGCACCATTCCTTCCGCTGACGCCCAACGGTGAGACTCCATTCCTTCCACTGACGCCCAATGGCGAGGCACCATTCCTTCCGCTGACGCCCAACGGTGAGGCTCCATTCCTTCCACTGACGCCCAATGGCGAGGCACCATTCCTTCCGCTGACGCCCAACGGTGAGGCTCCATTCCTTCCACTGACGCCCAACGGTGAGGCTCCATTCCTTCCCCCCGACGCCCAATGGCGAGGCTCCCTTCAGCTGACGCCCAACGGATGGGATATGGTTAGCTCTAAAGCAGTGATCTCCAAACTGTGGTCCACACGGGCACTTCATTGCATTGCATACAGCCCCTGAGGCTCCCTTCCTTCCCCCGACGCCCAAAGGTGAGACTCCATTCCTTCCCCAGACGCCCAACGTCATGGCACCATTTCCTTCCCCCGGCGCCCAACGGCAAGGCACCCTTCCTTCCCCTGACTCCCAACGGCAAGGAGGCGCCTTTCCTTCCCCTGACGCCCAATAGCGAGGCACCATTCCTTCGGCTGATGCCCAAGAGCGAGGCACCATTCCTACCACTGACTCCAACGGCGAGGCACCATTCCTTCCCCTGATGCCCAACGATAAGGAGGCTCCCTTCCTTCTGCCGACGCCCAACGATAAGGAGGCTCCCTTCCTTCTACTGACGCCCAGCGGTGAGGCGCCATTCATTCCCCTGACGCCCAACAGCAAGGCACCATTCCTTCCACTGACGCCAATGGAGAGGCACCATTCCATCCCTTGATGCCCAGTGGTGAGGCACAATTCCTTCCGCTGAAGCCCAACGATAAGGAGGCACTTTTATTTCCCTCTGACACCCAATAGGGAGGCACCCTTCCTTCTGCTGATGCCCAAGTATAAGGAGGCATCCGTCCTTCCACTGACGCCTGATAAGGAGGCACCATTCCTTCCCCTGATGCCCAACGATAGGGAGGCACCATTCCTTTCACAGTCTAGCCCTTCTAAAGTCTGAAAGATGGTAAACTGGCCCCTTCTTTGGAACATTTGGAGACCCCAAGTGACAAAGGATGGTGGGGAGTGTTCTGGTCCTTGTGTCTTAGCAATGATATTTCTCACCTTGGAGTTCCTGCTAATACAAGTATGCGCCCCCCCAAATATAGACTTTACATTCGTCATAATAAAGGACCCTTTTCATTGACGAATCAAAACTACTGGTGCAGGGCTGAGCAACTTGGTGCCCGGTGATGTCCTCCCATGGACATCCCAAACGGTCAACGTGTTTTGGGGGTCTGACCATCAGGGCTGCGAGAACACAAAAAGCGTCAATAGACAGATTTCTGCCAACCTAGGGCTGTAATGGGCAATATACACTTCTCCGACACATGCAGCGGAGTAGTCTGTATATCTTCTCATCACTCAGGTTCTACCTGAAGTCCTTTCATTGGAATCCTGTCCCTGTGGGGGGGGGCACTAAAACTTCGTCAGGAGTGACCAAGATGCATCCAGCATAGAACACGACCAAACTGTACACCATGTCAGACTTGCCCCAAATAAAGTTCAAGAAGCACTGATGTATCAACATTTTTGCTACAGATGACCGTTTGTAAAAGGAACATTGACTGACTACCGATGTAACTGGGTCCTTCTCCTCGGGGACGAATAACATAAGGGAATAATTCCCACTGATCACCAACGTAAGGAGCATTTTTTTGAACTGCCTGCCAATGTAAGGGCCATTCTTCCCCTTGACCACCAATCTAAGTATTCTTCCCTCTGACCCCCAATGAATGGTACTTCTTCCTACTGGTCACCAATATAACGGGTATTCTCATTGACGTAAGGAGTTCTCGTCTAACTGACCACCTATGTAGCATGGTACATTGTCCTACTGGTAGTAGTGCAAGGCATCAACATCCTTGGTTTGGGCGCACACGTGATCAGCACGTTGACGGGGTGTGGCCTGGAGAGCAATGGAGTAGGCAGGTAGTATGAGCTCAGCTACCGTTACTCCTAATCCTACCATCCACTTCATCTGGGGTTCTGTCTGGTCTCCTCTGCCTTTGGAGCCTGTCAGCCTGCTAGAACGCCGGCCGCGGACGCGCAGTCTCCTGGTCATGCATCAGCCATAGGAAAGGCCGCCGCTTCGGCCTAGCTGCTGGAGCATCTTGGTCCACCTGGTGGCAGCCGCAACAAGCCTTCCTGATGGCCTGGAGTTCACTCCCCTCCTGGATCTGCCTCCGGCATGCCTGAGAGCACTTCCGCAGCCTACACCTACCTTGGGACAGGCCGCGGCGGCCTAGGTGAGCTCTAATGATGAAGGGAAGAGGTTTAGTGGATAAAACTGTGACTGTTAATAAACAAAAAGAGTTTTTTGATCCTTTGCACCTCTACCTACTGGTGACCAATGGAAGGAGATCTCTTCCCACTGAGGTCCATTCAACCCACTTACCACTAACGTAAGAGTCCTCCCCACTGATGACCAATGTAAGGGGATAATTCTTCCCACTGAAACAAGAATAATTTTTCTCTTTCTTCCTCCTGATGACCAATGTAAGGGCATCACTCTTCCCATTGACCACCAATGCATGGGGCATTTTTGCTCTTCCCATTAACCAATGTAAAAATGGTACTTTTTTCCCTGTGAACACCAATGCAATGGCACAACCAATGCCAGGGGATAATTTTTCCCCATTGTCCAATGTAAGGGGGGGGGGGGGGGGGGGGGCAATCTAATTCACCAACCACACCTGTAATAGGCCTTTTCTTCCCATTGACTGACCAATGTGGATGTGGCTTTTCTTACCACCATTGTAAGGGACCTTTCCCCTGACTACTGGGTGGCCAACAATGAAATACCATGGTGGTTATAGCCCTCTCCCACCCCCCCACGTATGGGGGTCTTTCACCACTGAATACAATTGGATAGGGGCAAATTGTCCAATGTGAGTGAACCATTTAATTTTAGTTCATTACTGAAAATTTGGTTATGCAGAGTAGCCATTGGTGTCAACTACTTAAATTGCAAAACGTTATATTGAGGGTTCCTCAAAATGTGAGAAACATCAACGTGGATTCAAATCTTCATGCTCAGGTATCTCCGGTGAAGGGTCCTAGTAATACTCGTTCATTCAAAAGGCATTGAAGACAGTTGGGTTCATCCAGCTTGTAGTAACAGTTTGGTGAAGAAACTTTTCCGCTCCACCCCAACTGTGCACCCTGTGTACAAAGCCATCTCCATAAAGACGAAGCTTGACTGGTTTGGTGTAGAGAAACGCAAGTGTCCTTACCTCAACCCTTCTGGATGCCTTTAGTATGAAGGGTCTTCTCATCCATCATCAGTACCCAACATCACAAATGTTCTTTTGGTTGATTTTGAGTATCCCAACATTGGAGTACTCTCCAACATTTTGTGGGAAGCCTTCACAGCAGAGCCAGTTCCATAAAGATATGGTTTCATGCGTTTGGTTAAACCATGACTTTACGGGAGTCCCTCCACGCCAAACCATGACTTTACGGGAGTCCCTCCACGCCAAACCATGACTTTACGGGAGTCCCTCCACGCCAAACCATGACTTTACGGGAGTCCCTCCACGCCAAACCATGACTTTACGGGAGTCCCTCCACGCCAAACCATGACTTTACGGGAGTCCCTCCACGCCAAACCATGACTTTACGGGAGTCCCTCCACGCCAAACCATGACTTTACGGGAGTCCCTCCACGCCAAACCATGACTTTACGGGAGTCCCTCCACGCCAAACCATGACTTTACGGGAGTCCCTCCACGCCAAACCATGACTTTACGGGAGTCCCTCCACGCCAAACCATATGATTTTACGGAACTGGCTCTATGAACCCTGCCCACAAAATGTTGGAGTATGTCTGTGGGAAATCATGTCCAATCAGCCAAAGGAACATTTGTGAGGTCGGGTACTTGAGGTTGGATGAAGACACCCGGCTCACACATTGGGCACCAAAAAAAAAATAACCTGGCTCACAATTACCAACCCAAGGGTGTTCAGTAGGGTTGACGTTAGGGCTCTGGGCAACTTAAATTTCTCCATCCAAAGTCGGTCAAATCATATCTCTATGGAGATCCTCCACCCAAGCTGGTGAAATCATGGGGGTTCCTTTACTAAAGTCAAAAAAACACTTCACTCTCTGCAAGTGCAGTTGCTACAGAGCTTTGTAAATGAGCAAAAGCTCATCTGATTTCTATTATCCAATCATGTGCAAGCAAAAATGCATTTTTTTTTCTTGCACGTGCTTGGGTGTTCTTTGCAAAGTGAAGCCTTGCCTCATTTACCAACTTTTGAATCAACTGCACTTTGCAGAGTCTATTTGCTTTTAGTGAATCAACCCCAAGCTGGTCAAACCATGTCTTTATGGAGAGCTTCCACCCCAAGCTGGTCAAACCATGTCTTTATGGAGAGCTTCCACCCCAAGCTGGTCAAACCATATCTTTATGGAGAGCTTCCACCCCAAGCTGGTCAAACCATGTCTTTATGGAGAGCTTCCACCCCGAGCTGGTCAAACCATGTCTTTATGGAGAGCTTCCACCCCAAGCTGGTCAAACCATGTCTTTATGGAGAGCTTCCACCCCGAGCTGGTCAAACCATGTCTTTATGGAGAGCTTCCACCCCAAGCTGGTCAAACCATGTCTTTATGGAGGATCCTTCACCTCCTAGCTCAGGGGCGTCAAACTCAATTTTATCGTGGGCCGCATCAGCATTACGATGGCCTTCAAAAGGGCAGGTTGTATCGGTAAGATTAAATGTCCAGCGCATCCCCTCCCCTTAGATGTCAGAAGACAAGCCCCACCATCAGACTTGAGTCTCCCACACTCCCTTCCATCACAGGATACCCCCTTTCCTTATGCTGCTGCTGGGAAGAAGTTGGATGCATTGCTTAAAAGCAGAAAGTAAGGGTCTGAAGGAGGACCAGAGGAGGGCTGGAGGTGTGAGGGCCTCATGAAATGGCCTGGAGGGCAGGATTCAGCCCGTGGGCCTTGTGTTTGACACCTGTGCCTTAGCTGGTCAAACCTCTTTATGGAGATCCTTCACCCCCAAGCTGGTCAAACCACGTCTTTATGGAGATCCTCTACACCTGTGAAGGAACTAGTGTCCTGCACAGAGCCCTGACCTCAACCCTACTGATCACATTTGGAAGGAATTGGAACCAACATTAACCCATATTTTTTCTACACCAATTACACAAACCAGAGCTCACCCATCAGTACCCGACCACAAATTCCCAGATACCCTCCAGAATCTTGTGAAGAATTCCCAGGAGTGAACCACGAGACCCTCACCGGAAAAAGTTGAATAAATGATAAAAACTTTGTTCCACCATCGATAAGCCAGAAACACAGCTGTACATTCCTAGTTCTCTACGTCAAGGTTAATAAAAGCAGATCTTCCACCCAAAAGACAAAATCTACTTGCTCAAGATGCCCCCCTTCCCCTAAAAAACATGCATGTACCCGTGGCAGAAACACGGTTCCCCGTCCTCTAGCACTGCTCAGGTAATGACACCATCATCGTCCTCCAGAACGGATCTCAAAGAACATTGAGGAGACCACCCAAAACTCTGCAATCTTATGAGATACTCTGCATTCCCAGGGATCTTGTTGGCGTGACGGTGTATCATTTAGTTGTGTTTTGGGAAGGGGTGGAAGTGCCATCATTGAGTCTCAGCTACGGCTGTGAGAGTCAGGAGGACGCTGGCTGGTTTACTCGATGATATAAGAGCGGGGTTATGTCTGGAGATTCTGGCCAATCAGAACACATTTTGGAGGCATGGGCACTCCTCCCATCAGCAGGCCAATGTATTGCACCCAGAAAGGATTAAAGAAGCCCCCTCGGTGCCAGTCTGCCAAAGGCCGAGGAGGCCCCCTCCAACCGCCAGCCTGCCAAAGGCC
This sequence comes from Rana kukunoris, assembly GCA_029574335.1. Taxonomy (NCBI): domain Eukaryota; kingdom Metazoa; phylum Chordata; class Amphibia; order Anura; family Ranidae; genus Rana; species Rana kukunoris. The sequence goes on along the minus strand of JAJQKJ010002685.1, from coordinate 75,556 downwards.
GAGGAGGCTCAAAGCTCCCAGCAACCACACACATATTCAGGATACACGACACCTTCACCCGGGCAGACCTGTGACCGAACGTTGTCGATCAATACACAACCAACCCCGATCTTCCACCCCCCCCCCTCCATTTCCAGGAAATAACCACAAAAAACATAGAAAATTGTATCCAAAATTTATTGAGAGAAAAGGGATGGGGCTACAGTGTCCCAGATGATGAGCAAAAAGGCGCCCTTCCCCCTCCCACCGCGTCCTTCAAAATATACATCTCCACGCACAGCGAGCGCCACAACGCGCCTCCGGCCTGGGGACGCTCAGTGCTGCTTTCTCCGAAAAGAACAACCTGTGGGGAGGAAAGAGACAAATGGTTAGAATCCGAGGTTCTCACACAAAGTCCTACCAAGGAACACAACGTTATAAAGTGTGGAAGGATTAGAACCCCCTGTCATGTTTTTATTGCCATCAGTGTCCCCCGCTGGGGAGATTCTTGTCCCGGTGTCACCGAAAACAGTGACGGGAAATTCCCAATAGGACCTCCATGTTACCTGTGGGGACCGATTGTGGCAACGTATCCTCGGGGGGGGGGGGGGGATGTTGACCTCCAAATAATACCACAATGATGGCAACAAAACCCCACAGGGGCCAATACCCACGTGCCGACCTGCCACAGTACTACTACATCTCCTCCTCCATATACAGCACCGCTGCTACTCCTCCTCCTCCATATACAGCACCGCTGCTACTCCTCCTCCTCCTCCTCCATATACAGCACCGCTGCTACTCCTCCTCCTCCTCCATATACAGCACCGCTGCTACTCCATATACAGCACCGCTACTCCTCCATATACAGCACCGCTGCTACTCCATATACAGCACCGCTGCTACTCCATATACAGCACCGCTGCTACTCCTCCTCCTCCATATACAGCACCGCTGCTGCTACTCCTCCTCCTCCTCCATATACAGCACCGCCGCTCCTCCATATACAGCACCGCCGCTCCTCCATATACAGCACCGCTGCTACTCCTCCTCCATATACAGCACCGCTACTCCTCCATATACAGCACCGCTGCTCCTCCATATACAGCACCGCTGCTCCTCCATATACAGCACCGCTGCTCCTCCATATACAGCACCGCTGCTGCTACTCCTCCTCCTCCATATACAGCACCGCCACTCCTCCATATACAGCACCGCCACTCCTCCATATACAGCACCGCCACTCCTCCATATACAGCACCGCCACTCCTCCATATACAGCACCGCCACTCCTCCATATACAGCACCGCCACTCCTCCATATACAGCACCGCCACTCCTCCATATACAGCACCGCCACTCCTCCATATACAGCACCGCCACTCCTCCATATACAGCACCGCCACTCCTCCATATACAGCACCGCCACAGTCCTTTTCCTCCATATATACAGTACATCATTGCAGCAGGCTGGCATATGCAGGAACCCCCCCCCTCAAAAAAAAGATAAATCCGGATGTACTGGACGGCCAATCTAGTTCGGCCCAAAGACGTCAGGAAAGGACAGTCCAGGGTGTTTGGTAGGAGGCACCGCCCTAGATCTGTAGCATTGTTTTAAAAGCGCCACACAGGAGACGTCTGTGAGGCACCAGTTATAACACGCAGATTATTCTCGCACTGACGCTTGGCCGGTGACACCACATTCAGGCAATTCACCAGTTCAAATACAGTGCGGTAAACTTTTGTACGAGTCTATAAGAATCTCCTGGGCCGGACGCCGTTGGGGTCCCAACAATTCTACATGCCCCCCCCCCCCCTTCACATTACATCGGTTACTTCCTGGTTTCTGGCCTAGGGGCCCAAAAAGATGTCTATATCCCAGAGGTCTTCATGAGGGGCCTCTCAGCTAAGCACACCCTCCTGCCTGAGCTAAGGGCATATGAATTCAAGGAAGGGATGCTACATGAATCTGCCCTTACTCAAAATGGCCACAGACAAAAATGTTAGGGGGGTTCCAATTTTTTGCATTTGTTTAGTTACTTCCTGGTTTCTTGCCTAGGCCAAAATAATGTCCTACACCCCAGGAGTCGCTTCTCAGCTAAGCACACCCACCTGCCTGAGCTAAAGGCAGAAGAATCCCAGGAAAGAATGATATACGAATCTGCCCTTAATCAAAATGGCCACAGCCAGAAATGTTAGGGGGGGGGGGGGGTTTCAAATTGGTACTTCCTGGTTTCAGGCCTAGGCCAAAAATGTCCTACATCCCAGGACGGGCTTCTCTCAGCTAAGCACACCCTCCTGCCTGAGCTAAGGGGCAGATGAATTCCTGGGACGCTACATGAATCTGCCCTTACTCAAAATGGCCACATCCAGAAAGTTTTTTTTGGGGGGGGGGGGGGGGGGGTTGGTTCAAATTCACATTTCTTGTCATGTCCTAGTTTCTGGCCTAGGCCAAAATGTCCTACATCCCAGGAGTGGCTCTCTCAGCTAAGCACACTCTCCTGCCTGGGGCTAAGGGCAGATGAATTCCAGAAGTACATGGATCTGCCCTTACTCAAAATGGCCACAGACAGAAATGTTGGGGGGAGGGGGGGTTAAAATGTTTTTCAAGTTTCTTCAGTTACTTCCTGGCCTAGGCAAAAATGTCTTACATCCCCGGGAGTCTTCAGGAGGGGCTTCTCAGCCAAGCACACCGCCCTGCCTGAGCTAAGCGCAGATGAATTCCAGAAAGGGATGCTACATGAATCTGCCCTTACTCAAAATGGCCACCGCCAGAAATGTTAGGGGGGGTTCAAAAAGTGCTTTTTCAGCAAAGACATGGGTGGATGGACAGAGACCTTTTCTGGGGATGACCAAGGGGAGGGACTTGTCCTCAATTTGGAGAGATCGCCTCCCACTTCCTGTTGCGTCTCTGGGACAGGAAGTGAAATCTCCAAATAGGATAAAAAAAAATAAAAAAAAAAAACACCGACAGGGGTCCTAACCCCCCCCCCCATGTTACTAAAAACAAAAACATTGAGGCGTATCGCAATAGTGGAAGAAGCTGCGCCACTGCCAAGCTAAAAACGCATCACAAAAACACCGCCCACCCACCAGACCCCACTCCGACGCGTTTCATCCAGGGAGGGGCTTAATCATAAAGGTCGTCAATGTCTAAGCCCCTCCCACAGAGAAGTGCGTTGGAAAAACATGGGGACTGGTGAACGGCGGCATTTGCGATGTGCTGTTACCGACAGAATAAAGTTTATTGAAAAACAACAATGTGGTGGTGGAGCAGCTTCTTTCACGAAATATACGGGACAAGGACAGAGCGCCCCCCCCCCCTCCGACACCTGTGTCTGGCTGGGGGGGAGCATTTATAGCGTATATAACTTTAATCTTTCTCCCACCTCATATTAGCTAAAAATAACTGCCATAAACCCAAAAATACACCAGGAGTCTGAAAATACCGTCATTAACCTGAAAAATGCGCAGCTGGAAAATGCCCGTCATTAACCTGGAAAATACCCGTCACTAACCTGGAATACGCCCATCAGCCTGAAAATACCCGTCATTAACCTGGAATACGCCCATCAGCCTGAAAATACCCGTCATTAACCTGGACTATGCCCATCAGCCGGAAAATACCCGTCATTAACCAGGAAAATACCCGTCATTAACCAGGAAAATACCCGTCATTAACCAGGAAAATACCCGTCATTAACCAGGAAAATACCCGTCATTAACCAGGAAAATACCCGTCATTAACCAGGAAAACGCCCATCAGCCTGAAAATACCCGTCATTAACCTGGAAAATACCCATCAGTCCGAAAATACCCGTCAAACATGGAATATGCCTGTCAGCCTGAAAAAAAATACCCATCAAACTCAATACCCGCCATCAGTCAAAATAATCTTTCACACGCTGAAAATACCCGCCACAAACACAGAAAACACCCGCCACCAGCCTGAAGATAACCCATCATATCATAAAAATACCCATCAATTTGCCCACCCCCCCTGTATGTGCCCCTCCTCCCGATGACACTCACCCTCTGTCAGGCGGGCTTTCCCCCCGGTGGGCTGGCAGAGAACGGTAGAGCAGCCGACACACAACACCACGGTCTGGGCGTGGCTGAACACGGTGGTGATCTTGTAGCATCCTGTGAGGGGGAGGAGAAAAGAGGTAAGTTACTGTAACCACACAGACCCCGCCCCTTCCTCCCTGTCCACAGAGCCCCTCCGACAGACATTTGACGTCCATGAAGTAGAAGTTGAGGCTCTGCCCACACACAGACCCCGCCCCTTCCTCCCTCAGGCCCCTCCCCTGGCACTCACCTGGACATTTGACGTCCATGAAGTAGGAGTTGGGGCTTTGCACCAGACGCTTCTTCTTGTGTTTCCTCTTCTCCTCCTCGGGGGAGGGGTGTAGGAGATCTTTAGCGAGCTGTAAGGAGAGGCGGGAGAAACGTGAGAATTCGGCCAATTAAAACAAAGCAGCTTCCCCGCCCACCACCTATGTCCAAAATGTTGTAAGCACCTCCCCCATAGACAGGTGGGAACCCCGCCTCCCCATGTAACCTGCCTCAAACTCCTCCCCCAGCGCCGGAAACATGTTATACCGTGCCCCCCCACCTTTTCCATTCATAAGCCGGACTCCTCCCCCATCATAACACGGCGAAGCTCCTCCCCCATCGTAACACGGCAAAGCTCCTCCCCCAATGCCTGAAACACATTCTACGCTCAGATTGGATGTGGAAGAGTGGGTGGGCACATGAAGGAAGCAGTCAGGGGGAACCCACCAATGTAATCCTAGGGTGACCACCCACTGCCCAGCTCCACCCACTCCTGTAACTCCTCCTCCAGTGCTTTAAATATGTCATTGTGCTTAGATTGGAAGAGGGGCTTATGACGGAAGCCTAGTCAAGAGGGGAACCCCTACATCAACCACCTCTGCCAAGCTCCACCCCCTCCCCAGTACCCAAAACATGTTATTCTATCATCTTCCCTTAGCCCCTCCCCCTGATTGGATAGAGGCATAGGGGGGGGGGGGTAAAAATTCTACATGTTTTAGGCATGGAGGAGGAGTTTCAGGCAGGAGGGGGCGGAGCGTGACTTGTGGATTCTAACGAATGTTTGGGTCCCCTCCTGTAACCAGCCTAAGACTCCTCCCCTTAGTGCCTAACACATGTTACACTGCGCTCTGATTGGATAGAGGCAGAGGTGGGAGGAGCATTCCTCCACATCCAGAGCACAGTGTATCAGGTTTTAGGGACAGGGGGTGGAGCTTCAGGCAGGAGAGGGTGGAGCTTGGCTGGGAAAACTGGGCTGCCTCCTGTGACCTGCCTAAGACTCCTCCCCTTAAACAGGTAACACTGTGCCCTGATTGGATAGAGCATGTGACACGTTTTTAGGCACAGGGGGAGGAGTTTCAGGTAGAAGGGGTGGAGCGTGGCTGGGGATACAAATGAATATCAGGGTCCCCCTTGTAACCTGCCTAAGACTCCTCCCCTCAGTGCCATAAACAGGTAACGCTGCTCTGATTGGATAGATGGGAGGGGCATGTGACATGTTTTAAGGCACAGCGGGAGGGGTTTCAGGTAGAAGGGGTGGAGCTTGGTTGGGGAGTCTAATGAATATTGGGGTCCCCTCTGGTAACTTGCCTAAGACTCGTCCCCCAGTACCTAAGCCATGTTACACTGTGCTCTGATTGGATACAGAGGCGCATGTGACATGCTTCAGGCAGGAGGCGGGGTTTGGCCTTCTAATTGGGGTCCCCTCTTGTAACACGTGACCCCCTAAAGTCTACTTCTCAAAGCCCCTCCCCCTCTAATGAGAAGCAGGCCTCCTGTGTGGCCCCTCAGTGTGTCTGAGACCCGATGGAAGCTTCACCCCCCCCCCTCCTCACACACGTGGTCCCGGGAATAATGAGCTTCCATCAGAGCTTCTCACACAGGAGAGCCCTCACATGTCTCCTCCATTCCCCTCCCCCATCACCTCACACACACACACACGAGGCCTCCTCCTCTCCTAGGCCCGGATCCGCTCTATGACCTCCTCTCCTCCCCCCCAGGGGGGGGCCCCTCCGTCCCATCCCCCGCCCCCTCCGGTGCCTTCCTCAGTCCCGGTCTCCCCTCTGTCTTCCCCCGGGGGGAAGGTGAAGGTCTCCGCTCTCCCCGCACTCACTGGCATCTTCTCAGGTTGAGGCCGCCGCAGAAAAGGAGGCAGACCGGAAACCGAGCCCGCAATATAAGGCGAGGAGCCGGAAGTGACGTCAAGGCGGGAGGAGGCCGCCATCTTGGTTGAGGCAAAAGGGGAATTTTACCCCCGAATAGTGACCGGGGGAGGAGCCTGGGCCCCGAGGGGACACATTGTGTGTTGGGGGAGTGTGTGTGACCGGAACCGCGAGGAGAGGGGAGAGAGGAGACCGGAATACCCGACTATGGGGAGAGACCATGGGGGAGACAAGCCGGGACATGTCCGGGGAGGGGGTCATGTGATCTCTGACGTCATCACTATTATTATTATTATTATTTATATTATATTATATATACAGTATTATTATTATTATATCATATATAGTATTATTATATTATATATACAGTATTATTATTATTATATCATTTATATAGTATTATTATTATATACCAGAGGCGATTCAGTTCGCATGTGCCGCGCTATATAAGTTTTCATTCATTCATATAGTATTATTATTATTATATCATATTATTATTATTATTATTATTATTATATCATCTATAGTATTATTATTATATTATATATACAGTATTATTATTATTATATCATCTATAGTATTATATTATATATACAGTATTATTATTATATCATATATAGTATTATTATTATATCATTTATATAGTATTATTATTATATATCATATATAGTATTATTATTATTATTATTATTATTATTATTATTATTATTATATCATTTATAGTATTATTATTATTATTATTATTATTATTATATTATATATAGTATTATTATTATATTATATATATACAGTATTATTATTATTATATCATCTATAGTATTATATTATATATACAGTATTATTATTATTATATCATCTATAGTATTATTATTATATCATTTATATAGTATTATTATTATATATCATATATAGTATTATTATTATTATTATTATTATTATTATTATATATCATATATAGTATTATTATTATTATTATTATATATCATATATAGTATTATTATTATTATTATATTATATATAGTATTATTATTATTTATATTATATTATATATACAGTATTATTATTATTATTATTATTATTATATCATATATAGTATTATTATTATTATTTATATTATATATACAGTATTATTATTATTATATCATTTATATAGTATTATTATTCTACCTCTACAGTACTACTTCTAATACTATTATAACAAAGTCATATTATTATAGAATAAAATGTATTATTATTAATATTGTTATTATTATTCCAACATCTAACATTTATTATCATTTTTATCATGTTCTATTTTATATATAAATATATATTATAATTATTATTGCAACTCTGACATCTAACATTTATTATTATTATTATTATACATATATCTCCAAATATATACCGTATAGTATTATTATTATATTATGTATATTATTATTTTTTATCATGTTCTATTTTATATATATATATATATATCATAATTATTATTCCAACTCTAACATCTACCATTTATTATCTGTGCCGCCTATCATTGTCCATCAGTGATAGGCGGCGCTGATGGACACCAATAGGCTGCACTGATGCCCAATAATAAGCTGCACTGATGGGCTATCAGTGAAGAAGCAAAATTTAGAACAGAAACAAATTTTTTTTTTTTCCAAAATATTTTTTTTTTTTAGTTTAGCAAAAAAATATCACCCAGTGCTGATTAAAGGCTCCAAAAAAAAAAAAACGGAAATGGCTGTTGCTAGGCAGATCTTCCTAATCTGCCACTTCCTATTCCGCGGTAGTCTTCCTTCTTGTCCTCCTCGCGGTGTCTGCTGGGACCTGTGTGTGTCCCCCAGAGGAATGCCGCCCCATTCACAAAGCGTCGCGTGGCTCGCGCATGCGCAGTAGGAAACAGGCGGTGAAGCCGCAAGGCCCCACACTGCCTGTTCCCCTTAGTGAGGATGGCGGTGCCGGGACCTGCCAGGATCGAGGGATCGGCCACACTGGAGCACCACACACAAGAGCGCCACACACTGGAGCGCCGCACACTGGAGCGCCGCACACTGGTTATTTTTTGCTAAACAAACAAAAAAAGGGAAAATAAATAAAATAAATAAACATCCTTTTTTATAGTTTGTTATAAAATTTTGCAACCAGGTAATTCTTCTCCTTCATTGATGGGCACTGATGAGGCGGCAGTGAAGGGCTCTGAAAGGAGGTACTGATAGGTGATACTGATAACGAGGCACTGATTGGCAGTACTGGTGGGCACTGATAGGTGGCACTGGTGGGCATTGATAGGTGGCACTGAAGGCCACTGATAGGTGGTACTGATAACGAGGCACTGATTGGTAGAACAGATGGGCACAGATATGTGTCAATAGTGGCACTGCTGGGCACTGATTGGCAGTACTGATGGGCACTGATAGGTGGCACTTGAAAAAAATAAACATCCTTTTTTTATAGTTTGTTATAAAATTTTGCAACCAGGTGAAAAGGCAGCACTGATAGCTGGCATTGATGGGCACTGATGAAGCGGCACTGATAGGTGGCACTGGTAGGTGGCACTGAAGGGTACCGATAAAGAGGCACTGATTGGCAGTACTGATGGATACTGATAGGTGGCACTGGTGGGCACTGCTTAGCAGTACTGATGGGTACTGGTAGTTGGCACTGATAGGTGGTACTGGTGGGCATGGTTTAGCAGTACTGATGGGCACTAGTAGGTGGCACTAGTAGGCATTGATAGGTGGCACTGATGAGGCGGCACTGAAGGGCACTGATAGGTGGTACCGATAATGAGGCACTGATTGGCAGAACAGATGGGCACTGATATGTGTCAATGGTGGCACTGGTGGGCACTGCTTAGCAGTACTGATGGGCACTGATAGGTGACACTGATAACGAGGCACTGATTGGCAGTACTGATGGGCACTGGTAGGTGGCACTGGTGGGCACTGCTTAGCAGCAGTGGCTGTCCATGTGTGGGACCCGTTTCACTTTTAAATGAGCCGGTCATCGTTTTTTTCCTCCTCATGCTGTCAAAAAAAAGCAGATTGTCGGCTCGTGTTTACATCAGCTGATCACTTGGTAAAAGAGCCGATCTGTGATCAGCCGAGTCCCAGGGGGGTTCAGGCAGCGCAATCACGGGAGGATGTCCATGCACCCCCTCTCTCGGTGTCTTTCAGCTATCGCGCGGGCTTCAAGTGTTTAAGTGCCCATGGGCAACAGCTGACTTCTTCCGTACAGCTCTGGGGTGTTTGGCTTCCACGCCCCGTTCACACTAGGCCCCTCCCACTCTGGTATATCTATATGGACAATAACTCCACCCATTACATTACTAAGGATGGACTTGAAAGGGGACCTAACACCCAATTACACAATTCCCTATACTATACTATACTGGGAACAGAGCCATCTAGTGGCAGTGGGAACCCCTCATAATGGGGCACAGCGGGTGTACAGACCCGGGAACTCAGCACAGGGATGGTGGGAACCCCTCATAATGGGCACAGCGGGTGTACAGACCCGGGAACTCAGCACAGGGATGGTGGGAACCCCTCATAATGGGGCACAGTGGGTGTACAGACCCGGGAACTCAGCACAGGGATGGTGGGAACCCCTCATAATGGGGCACAGCGGGTGTACAGACCCGGGAACTCAGCACAGGGATGGTGGGAACCCCTCATAATGGGGCACAGCGGGTGTACAGACCCGGGAACTCAGCACAGGGATGGTGGGAACCCCTCATAATGGGCACAGCGGGTGTACAGACCCGGGAACTCAGCACAGGGATGGTGGGAACACCTCATAATGGGGCACAGCGGGTGTACAGACCCGGGAACTCAGCACAGGGATGGTGGGAAGCCCTCATAATGGGCACAGTGGGTGTACAGACCCGGGAACTCAGCACAGGGATGGTGGGAACTCCTCATAATGGGGCACAGCGGGTGTACAGACCCGGGAACTCAGCACAGGGATGGTGGGAACCCCTCATAATGGGGCACAGCGGGTGTACAGACCCGGGAACTCAGCACAGGGATGGTGGGAACCCCTCATAATGGGGCACAGCGGGTGTACAGACCCGGGAACTCAGCACAGGGAGGGTGGGAACCCCTCATAATGGGGCACAGCGGGTGTACATACCCGGGAACTCAGCACAGGGAGGGTGGGAACCCCTCATAATGGGGCACAGCGGGTGTACAGACCCGGGAACTCAGCACAGGGAGGGTGGGAACCCCTCATAATGGGGCACAGCGGGTGTACATACCCGGGAACTCAGCACAGGGAGGGTGGGAACCCCTCATAATGGGGCACAGCGGGTGTACAGACCCAGGAACTCAGCACAGGGATGGTGGGAACCCCTCATAATGGGGCACAGCGGGTGTACATACCCGGGAACTCAGCACAGGGAGGGTGGGAACCCCTCATAATGGGGCACAGCGGGTGTACATACCCGGGAACTCAGCACAGGGAGGGTGGGAACCCCTCATAATGGGGCACAGCGGGTGTACAGACCCAGGAACTCAGCACAGGGATGGTGGGAACCCCTCATAATGGGGCACAGCGGGTGTACATACCCGGGAACTCAGCACAGGGAGGGTGGGAACCCCTCATAATGGGGCACAGCGGGTGTACAGACCCGGGAACTCATTTGATAAAATGTTGCTATTTGGGGAATTAAGTTATCTATCCAGAGAGTTTATCTCCAGCCAGACAGGCTCTTGCAGTACCTAATGGTTGGAGATTGTACAATCAGATTGTATTGTGTATGGCGAGTTCACCGGGCCAAACACACAAAGTGTTCGTTGTGGGCGGAGTTCTCCTTTAGTAGAATTCCCGGGGGTGTGTCCCGATTCCTCTTCCTATGTTTTCCAGTTTCTCTGGCAGCCAATGCTGAGTTGTGTGCTATGCGTCTCCCCCCCCCCCTCCTCCCCCTCCCCCTCCTCCTCCTCCTCCCCCATCTCCACCCTCTCCTTCCTCCCTCTCCTCTCTTCCCTCAAACATGGCGAAGTCCTACGATCATCTCTTCAAACTTCTTCTGATCGGGGACAGCGGGGTCGGGAAGACGTGTTTGATCGTCCGCTTCTCCGAGGACAGCTTCAACAGCACCTACATCTCCACCATAGGTGAGCCTCCCCTCCCCCACCCCACAACTTCTCTCCGCATTCCCAAAAAATAATAAGAATAAGTCGTGTCCCGTCCTGCCTGACACTTCTCAGGACGCTGCGACTGTAAGCTCTGCGGGTCAGACTTCGTCCTCCGCCTGTCCCCGGAAAGGTTCTTTCAAAAAGATCGCCGATCCCTTTTTTTTTGGAAGATAATTATTCGTCCTTAAAAAACAATCCCCCCGATTGGTCACTTGCCGGCAAAACAAAAAAAAAGTTGTGCCCAGTTTGGGAAAACCCCTCCGCGGGTCAACGACCTCCGTACAATCACCGCGCCGGATTCCAGAATCCTCTCCACACTCTCGTTTTTTATTTTAAGATTTAGAATTTTACTCTTTTTGTTTGATGGACTCTCTCTCTGGGGGTCGGGTTTAATGGACTCTCTCTCTGGGGGTCGGGTTTAATGGACTCTCTCTCTGGGGGTCGGGTTTAATGGACTCTCTCTCTGGGGGTCAGTTTGATGAACTCTCTCTCTGGGGGTCGGGTTTGATGGACTCTCTCTCTCTGGGGGTCGGGTTTGATGAACTCTCTTTCTCTGGGGGTCGGGTTTGATGAACTCTCTTTCTCTGGGGGTCGGGTTTGATGGACTCTCTCTCTCTGGGGGTCGGGTTTGATGGACTCTCTCTCTCTGGGGGTCGGGTTTAATGGACTCTCTCTCTGGGGGTCGGGTTTAATGTACTCTCTCTCTGGGGGTCGGGTTTAATGGACTCTCTCTCTCTGGGGGTCGGGTTTGATGGACTCTCTCTCTCTCTGGGGGTCAGTTTGATGAACTCTCTCTCTGGGGGTCGGGTTTGATGGACTCTCTCCCTGGGGGTCGGGTTTGATGGACTCTCTCTCTCTGGGGGTTGGGTTTGATGGACTCTCTCTCTGGGGGTCGGGTTTGATGGACTCTCTCTCTCTCTGGGGGTCAGTTTGATGAACTCTCTCTCTGGGGGTCGGGTTTGATGGACTCTCTCTCTGGGGGTCGGGTTTGATGGACTCTCTCTCTCTGGGGGTCGGTTTGATGGACTCTCTCTCTGGGGGTCGGTTTGATGGACTCTCTCTCTGGGGGTCGGGTTTAATGGACTCTCTCTCTGGGGGTCGGGTTTAATGAACTCTCTCTCTGGGGGCCGGTTTGATGGACTCTCTCTGGGGTCGGTTTGATGCACTCTCTCTCTGGGGGTCGGGCTTAATGGACTCTCTCTGGGGGTTGGTTTGATGAACTCTGTCTCTGGGGGTCGGTTTGATGGACTCTCTCTCTCTGGGGGTCGGGTTTGATGGACTCTCCCTCTCTGGGGGTCGGGTTTGATGGACTCTCCCTCTCTGGGGGTCGGGTTTGATGGACTCTCTCTCTCTGGGGGTTGGGTTTGATGGACTCTCTCTCTCTGGGGGTCGGGTTTGATGAACTCTCTCTCTCTGGGGGTCGGGTTTGATGGACTCTCTCTCTCTGGGGGTCGGGTTTGATGGACTCTCTCTCTCTCTGGGGGTCGGGTTTGATGGACTCTCTCTCTCTCTGTTGGAACCTCGCGTTGGTCGGACTCTCTGGGCTTGGTTTGGTGAAACCTCTCGTTGGTTGGACTCTCTGGGGTTGGTTTGGTGGAACCTCTCTGTGGTCGGACTCTCTGGGGTTAATTTGGTGGACTCTCTCTCTCTGGGGGTCGGTTTTGTGAAACCTCTCGTTGGTTGTACTCTCTGGGGTTGGTTTGGTGGAATCTCAAATCAGTTTGTTGTCGGAGATCTCCTTGTGATGTGAGGGGGGTGTGATGGACTCTCTATCTGGGGGTCGGTTTGATGGACTCTCTGGGGGTCGGTATCTCTGGGGTCGGTTTGGTGGTACCTCTCATTGGTCAGTCTCTCTCTCGGGGTTGGTTTTGTGGAACTTGTTGGTCGGACTCTCTGGGGTCGGTTTGGTGGAACCTCTCGTTGGTCGGACTCTCTGGGGTCGGTTTGGTGGAATCTCTCGTTGGTCGGACTCTCTGGGGTCGGTTTGGTGGAACCTCTCGTTGGTCGAACTCTCTGGGGTCGGTTTGGTGGAACCTCTCGTTGGTCGGACTCCCTGGGGTCGGTTTGGTGGAACCTCTCGTTGGTCGGACTCCCTGGGGTCGGTTTGGTGGAACCTCTCGTTGGTCGGACTCCCTGGGGTCGGTTTGGTGGAACCTCTCGTTGGTCGGACTCCCTGGGGTCGGTTTGGTGGAACCTCTCGTTGGTCGAACTCTCTGGGGTCGGTTTGGTGGAACCTCTCGTTGGTCGGACTCTCTGGGGTCGGTTTGGTGGAACCTCTCGTTGGTCGGACTCTCTGGGGTCGGTTTGGTGGAACCTCTCGTTGGTCGGACTCTCTGGGGTCGGTTTGGTGGAACCTCTCGTTGGTCGGACTCTCTGGGGTCGGTTTGGTGGAACCTCTCGTTGGTCGGACTCTCTGGGGTCGGTTTGGTGGAACCTCTCGTTGGTCGGACTCTCTGGGGTCGGTTTGGTGGAACCTCTCGTTGGTCGGACTCTCTGGGGTCGGTTTGGTGGAACCTCTCATTGGTCGGACTCTCTGGGGTCGGTTTGGTGGAACCTCTCGTTGGTCGGACTCTCTGGGGTCGGTTTGGTGGAGTCTAGAGTCAGTTTGCTGTCGGAGATCTCCTTGTGATGTGAGGGTGGTGTGATGGACTCTCTATCTGGGGGTCGGTTTGATGGACTCTCTGGGGGTTGGTATCTCTGGGGTTGGTTTGGTGAAGCCTCTCGTTGGTCGGACTCTCTGGGGTCAGTTTGGTGGAATCTGTCGTTGGTTGGACTCTCTGGGGTTGGTTTGGTGGAACCTCTCTGTGGTCGGACTCTCTGGGGTTAGTTTGGTGGACTCTCTCTCTCTGGGGGTCGGTTTTGTGAAACCTCTCGTTGGTCGTACTCTCTGGTGTTGGTTTGGTGGAATCTCAAATCAGTTTGTTGTCGGAGATCTCCTTGTGATGTGAGGGGGGTGTGATGGACTCTCTATCTGGGGGTCGGTTTGATGGACTCTCTGGGGGTCGGTATCTCTGGGGTCGGTTTGGTGGTACCTCTCGTTGGTCAGACTCTCTGGGGTCAGTTTGGTGGTACCTCTCATTGGTCAGTCTCTCTCTCGGGGTTGGTTTTGTGGAACTTGTTGGTCGGACTCTCTGGGGTCGGTTTGATGGAACCTCTCGTTGGTCGGACTCTCTGGGGTCGGTTTGGTGGAATCTCCCGTTGGTCGGACTCTCTGGGGTCGGTTTGGTGGAACCTCTCGTTGGTCGAACTCTCTGGGGTCGGTTTGGTGGAACCTCTCGTTGGTCGGACTCTCTGGGGTCGGTTTGGTGGAACCTCTCGTTGGTCGGACTCTCTGGGGTCGGTTTGGTGGAACCTCTCGTTGGTCGGACTCCCTGGGGTCGGTTTGGTGGAACCTCTCGTTGGTCGGACTCTCTGGGGTCGGTTTGGTGGAACCTCTCGTTGGTCGGACTCTCTGGGGTCGGTTTGGTGGAGTCTAGAGTCAGTTTGCTGTCGGAGATCTCCTTGTGATGTGAGGGTGGTGTGATGGACTCTCTATCTGGGGGTCGGTTTGATGGACTCTCTGGGGGTTGGTATCTCTGGGGTTGGTTTGGTGAAACCTCTCGTTGGTCGGACTCTCTGGGGTCAGTTTGGTGGAATCTGTCGTTGGTTGGACTCTCTGGGGTTGGTTTGGTGGAACCTCTCTGTGGTCGGACTCTCTGGGGTTAGTTTGGTGGACTCTCTCTCTCTGGGGGTCGGTTTTGTGAAACCTCTCGTTGGTCGTACTCTCTGGTGTTGGTTTGGTGGAATCTCAAATCAGTTTGTTGTCGGAGATCTCCTTGTGATGTGAGGGGGGTGTGATGGACTCTCTATCTGGGGGTCGGTTTGATGGACTCTCTGGGGTCGGTATCTCTGAGGTTGGTTTGGTGGTACCTCTCGTTGGTCAGACTCTCTGGGGTCGGTTTGGTGGTACCTCTCATTGGTCAGTCTCTCTCTCGGGGTTGGTTTTGTGGAACTTGTTGGTCGGACTCCCTGGGGTCGGTTCGGTGGAACCTCTTGTTGGTCGGACTCCCTGGGGTCGGTTTGGTGGAACCTCTCGTTGGTCGGACTCTCTGGGGTCTCGTTGGTCGGACTCTCTGGGGTCGGTTTGGTGGAACCTCTCGTTGGTCGGACTCCCTGGGGTCGGTTTGGTAGAACCTCTCGTTGGTTGGACTCTCTGGGGTTGGTTTGGTGGAATCTCAAATCAGTTTGTTGTCGGAGATCTCCTTGTGATGTGAGGGGGGTGTGATGGACTCTCTATCTGGGGGTCGGTTTGATGGACTCTCTGGGGGCGGTATCTCTGAGGTTGGTTTGGTGGAACCTCTCGTTGGTCAGACTCTCTGGGGTCGGTTTGGTGGAACCTCTCATTGGTCAGTCTCTCTCTCTGGGGTCGGTTTGGTGGAACCTCTCTCTCTCTCTCTCTCTCTCTCTCTCGGTCGGTTCGGTGGAATCTCTGGAGTCGGTTTGTTGTCGGAGATCTCTCTGTGATGTGAGTTGGGTTCCTGCTTGTTGTGTCTCTCAGTGAATATCTTTATCTTCTCTCTGATGTGACGTCATCCCGTTACTTTGTTTCCATCTTTTGTTATCAGATGATTCTCCGCGCCGTCGGCTGTCATTGTCATTCTTCAGCTTCTGTTTTGTGGATTTCTCTGCGCTTTGGAAGCGGCTGACGAATTGTTGTAAAAAAAGAAAAAAAAAACTGAACGACGGCGGTCGCTTTTTGTTCACCGTCCGACTATTCAGAACTTCGCCGCTTGTTTTGGGATTAAAATCCTTTCTGATGATCGGCGTTTTCCTCCAGAGGATCCAAAGCCAAAATGTTTTTTTTTTGTGTTTTTTTTTTGTTATTATTATTATTATTTTTTCTGTTTTATTTATTATTTTGTTTTTATTATTATTATTATTTTTTTTTTGTTATTTTTTTTTGTTATTAATAATAATATTATTAATATTTTTTTATTTTTTTTGTTATTATTATTATTATTTTTCCTGTTTTATTTATTATTATTTTTTTTGTTATTTTTTTATTTTTTGTTATTAATAATAATATTATTATTTATTTTTTATTTTTTTGTTATTAATTAATAATGTTAATATTAACAAAAAAATAATAATAATATTTTAATTTTTTTACGTCATTGGTGTCCCATTGGGGAGATTTCCCTTCACTTCCTGTCCCATAAGCACAACAGGAAGTGAGAGGAAATCCCTGGTTATCCCCAATGAAAAGTTGTTTGTCCTGGTGACACCCCAAAATTTCTTTCACTCTCAGTGATAACAGGACACAGATAGAAAATGAAAGACCTGGGGGGGGGGGGGTTCTAATCCCTCTCCACTTCATCTAAAAAGTTTTGCCTTTTAGTTACACTGCAAGAGGAATGTTGTCACCAGAACAAGTGTCCCCGTTGGAAAATTTCACTTTTCATTCCTGTTGCGGTGACAACTGTAACACTTTGGATTCCTCATCACTTCCTGTTTTGGTGTCACCTGATCAAATGTAAAAAATAAATAAAAATAAAATATTTTTAATGGGGACATAGGTAAAAAATAAATCTGACGGACGCTTAAACCCTTTCACACTCCATCCAAAATTTTGGCAAAACAAAAATAAATAAATACATTTGCATTATTATTTTTTTATTTAAAAAAATATATATTTTTATATTTTTGTTTATTTTTTTATTTAATATTCATTTATTTTTTTCTAATTTAAAAAAATGTACTCCAGTTTGGAATATTCTTTCATTACTGGTGGACGCCGTGCGACTTTAAACATCAGCGCTATTCACGTGATCGGTACTATTGCGAGCGATGTGTATTTGTTTTTCGTTTTTGAGACTGCAGGACATTTTTTTATTTTTTTTTGTCTGTAAAAGTTTGGGGGGGGGGGGGGGGGTGTGAGTCAGCGCGGCCGGCCGGTCACTTTCCCGGAGCGCAGAACGCACATCAGACGCTTTCTCGTTGTCACCGCACAACAATGGCAGGAACACGCGCTCCTCATCACTTCACCGCTCCAATCAGAGCTCTTCCTTCCTCCCCTTCCCCCCCCCCCACACCAGGGATGAGCTAACATGACCATCATCACTTCGCCAGAATTTTTCTAAAATTTCTAAATTTTGCAAAATTTTAGCAGAATGCGCTAGAATCAGCGGGGGAGGCAAAATAAAGAAAATTTTTAATCGATTTTTTTTTTTATATGGCTCCTGAGGATTGTTGTTTTTTTTTTTTTTTTTTTTTTTTTTTTTTACAGAAAAAAATTAAGAATATGTAAAAAAAGGCTACATGGAAAAATATTCTTACAGAGGAAAAATGTATTATTAATAATAATAATAATAATTAAAAAAAAAGCAACTGCGCACAAAAATATATCTGTATGTTTTTACCTATTTAGTAGTAATCTTTTTTTTTTTTCTACCAAAAAAAGCACAAAATAAAATACGCAAATCCTTTAAAAAAAAAAAAAAAGTTTTCCAAAAGGATTTGCATATTTAATTTCGTGCTTTTTTTTTGGTAGAAAAAAAAAAAACATACAAATGTGTTTCTGTGCGCTGGTTGCTTTTTTTTATTATCATTATTATTTTTAATAATGTTTCCTCTTTTATCCCGTAAAAAAATAAATAAACATAAAACAACAAAATACTGTACAACAAACAGATGATTGACCAATAGCTAAATACCCGGGTGATTCTGAGTACAAAATATTTGTATCATGGCGCAGGATTCAATTAGTCTAAGACTAAGTGAAGAGGGGGGAAACAAAAAAATTGCGCCAGAAAAATAATTTTTTTATTTTTTTTTGGCAAAATATAATAATATAATAATAAAACACACACAAAAAAAAGAAAAAAGCAATATGAAAAAATATTTTTACATACACACATTAAAAAAATATATATAGATTAATACAATAAGTAAAAACATTGCATTTTTTTTTTATTTTTTCTCTTTTATCCTGTAAAAAAGAAATAAATAGAAATAAACAAAAAAATAACAAAATACAACAAACAGTAGATGGCTAGTTTGCGGAATAAAAAATTCTTGTCTTTTGCTGATTGGTCGGCTGAATTTTGATACCATAGCTCTACATTCCCCAAATGGCCCGAGGGTTAACCATTAGTCAGACCTCCCCGGCCCCCGCCACCTATCACCGCCGTGTGGAATGTCACCGTCTACAGAATTCAGGATGTACTCAACGACCCCCCTTTTTTTTCACCGCCTTGCTTTCCCGCCCCCCTTGCTAACGCATTTCTGGTGGTCACAGCCCTGTAGCAGCAGGGTGCGCAGTGCAGCTCATGACGGTTATGATACAGTGGTGACTGGGGGGGAGAAGTAATTTTTTTTTTTAATTTTTATTAATTTTCTTTTTTTTTCATTTTTTAAAATAATATATATTTTAAATAATGAAAAAAAATTACATACATAAAAAAGAAAATTAATAAAAATTGAAAAAAAACTGACTTCTCCCCCCCCCAGTCACCACTGGATCATAACCGTCATGAGCTGCACTGCGCACCCTGCTGCTACAGGGCTGTGACCACCAGAAATGCGTTAAGAAGGGGGGCGGGAAAGTGAGGCCATTATTAATTTTATTTTTATATACAGAGAGGTCAATTCACTAACAGTTAAATAACGCTTGTGGTAAATCAGTTGTGAAAGTCAAATCCGCTAAGAATTTCGCATTAAATACGGAATGCGGTGATTTGTTCGATTTAGCGGCAATTTACCGCATTGAGCTGGTTGCTAAGGAGCGGGCTGGAAAGCCGGCCGACACGTCCTTAACAACGGATGACTCATCAGCTGTCAATTAAAAATGATAAAGAAAAAAAAAATGCGAGAGGGGGTTCCCCCCCCCCCCCCCCCATGCATATTCTTAGAAGAACGCCATGCCAAAAAATAAATGACGTGGGGTCTTCCCCAAGATCTATACCAGACCCTTATCTGAGCATGCAGGTCAGGAATACATTTATATACATACAATATACATTCATACTGCATAATTTATATATATATTGTATATATATATATATTACAATAAATATTAATAACAATCTATAATATGTATATTAATAATAAATAAATATATAATTATATTAATAAAAAATATATAATATTTTATTATTAGTATAATTATAATATTTGTTATTATTATTATTGTACAGGATTTATATAGCGCCAAAAGTTGGCGCAGCTCTTTACAACATCGGGGAAGACCGTACAATACAATTCAATACAGAAGGAATCAGAGGGCCATGCTCGTTAGAGCTTACAATCTAGAAATGTATATATTTATTATTAATATAATAATTAAATATATCATTTATTTTAATATTTATATTATAATTATTATTAATATAATATATTAATAATATATAATTATATAATATTTTATATTAATAATATTCATATTTATTATTAATATAAATATTATATATTATTAATAATAATAAAAAATGTATAATTATATTAATAATATTTATATTATTAATATAAGATTATATACTTTTCTATTTATATTATTAATATATAATTATACAATATTGTATATTTATATTAATAATATACATATTTATTATTAATATAAATATTATATATTATTAATAATAATACATTTTTTAATTATATTAATATTTATATTATTAATATAAGATTATATCATTTTATATTTATATTATTAATATAAATAATATATGTTAGTAATAATATTTATATTAATAATTTATATTTTTATTAATATAAAATATTTATTATTAAAAATATATATATATATATATATATATATATATATATTATTACTATTCTTTATGAATTGGACTTAATTTACTGCATGCAAAAATGTATGCAAATGAGTCACATGACTGTATTTATCGCACGCGGGAAAACATTAATGAATTGATGCTCGTTACCTTTTTTCAAAATATAAATATTTATATTATTAATATAAGATTATATAATTTTATATTTATATTATTAATATAAATAATATATATTAGTAATAATATTTATATGAATAATTTATATTTTTATTAATATAAATATAAAATATTTATTATTAATTTAAAAATATATGTATATTTATTTTTACTATTCTTTATGAATTGGACTTAATTTACTGCATACAATAATTAACGCAAATGAGTCACATGACTGTATTTATCGCACGCGGGAAAACATTCATGAATTGATCCTCGTTACCTTTTTTTTTAAATGTTTTGCTTTTCTTTTCTCTGCAAGGGATCGACTTTAAAATCCGGACCACGGAGATCCAGGGGAAGAAGATCAAGCTGCAAGTTTGGTGAGAGACGCGTGCAATTAGTTTTTTTTTAACAAATTTAATTACGAAATTTCCAAATTTTTTCAATTACCACATTTTTTATATTTCCGAAAATAGAAATTTCCCAAATTTCGAAAAAATGTCATAAATTAGAAAATTCAGAAATTCTAAAATCTAAAACATTTAAATTTCAGAATTTCTGAAACCCCCCGAATTTCCGAAGTTTCCAAATTTTCCAAATTTACGAATCTCCGAGTTTACAAATTTACGCGTTTCAGAATTTACGGATCTCTGAATTTCTGAATTTACGAATGTCCGAGTTTCCGAATCTACGAATTTCCAACTTTCCAATTTCCGTCTCTCCAATTTACGTCTCTCCAATTTCCAACTCTCCAATTTACGACTCTCCAATTTACGTCTCTCCAATTTACGTCTCTCCAATTTATGACTCTCCAATTTCCCACTCTCCATTTTCCGTCTCTCCAATTTCCGACTCTCCAATTTCCAACTCTCCAATTTACGACTCTCCAATTTACGACTCTCCATTTTCCGTCTCTCCATTTTCCGTCTCTCCAATTTCCGACTCTCCAATTTCCCACTCTCCATTTTCCGTCTCTCCATTTTCCGTCTCTCCAATTTCGACTCTCCAATTTCCGACTCTCCAATTTCCGACTCTCCAATTTCCGACTCTCCAATTTCCGACTCTCCAATTTCCGTCTCTCCAATTTCCGTCTCTCCAATTTCCGTCTCTCCAATTTCCGTCTCTCCAATTTCCCACTCTCCATTTTCCGTCTCTCCATTTTCCGTCTCTCCATTTTCCGTCTCTCCAATTTCGACTCTCCAATTTCCGACTCTCCAATTTTCGACTCTCCAATTTCCGACTCTCCAATTTCCGACTCTCCAATTTCCGTCTCTCCAATTTCCGTCTCTCCAATTTCCGTCTCTCCAATTTCCGTCTCTCCAATTTCCCACTCTCCAATTTCCGTCTCTCCATTTTCCGTCTCTCCATTTTCCGTCTCTCCATTTTCCGTCTCTCCAATTTACGACTCTCCAATTTACGACTCTCCAATTTCCGTCTCTCCAATTTACGACTCTCCAATTTACGATTTACGACTCTCCAATTTACGACTCTCCAATTTACGACTCTCCAATTTTCCGACTCTCCAATTTCCGACTCTCCAATTTCCGACTCTCCAATTTCCGATTTACGACTCTCCAATTTACGACTCTCCAATTTCCGTCTCTCCAATTTACGACTCTCCAATTTACGATTTACGACTCTCCAATTTACGACTCTCCAATTTACAACTCTACGATTTACGACTCTCCAATTTACGACTCTACGATTTACGACTCTCCAATTTACGACTCTACGATTTACGACTCTCCAATTTCTGACTCTCCCATTTCTGACTCTCCAATTTCCGTCTCTCCAATTTCCGTCTCTCCATTTTCCGTCTCTCCAATTTCCGACTCTCCAATTTACGACTCTCCAATTTACCACTCTCCAATTTACGACTCTCCAATTTACGACTCTCCAATTTCCGTCTCTCCAATTTCCGTCTCTCCAATTTCCGTCTCTCCAATTTCCCACTCTCCAATTTCTGACTCTCCAATTTCCGTCTCTCCAATTTCCGTCTCTCCATTTTCCGTCTCTCCAATTTCCGACTCTCCAATTTCCGACTCTCCAATTTACGACTCTCCAATTTACGACTCTCCAATTTACGACTCTCCAATTTTCCGACTCTCCAATTTTCCGACTCTCCAATTTCCGACTCTCCAATTTCCGTCTCTCCATTTTCCGTCTCTCCATTTTCCGTCTCTCCAATTTCCGACTCTCCAATTTCCAACTCTCCAATTTACGACTCTCCAATTTACGACTCTCCATTTTCCGTCTCTCCATTTTCCGTCTCTCCAATTTCCGACTCTCCAATTTCCCACTCTCCATTTTCCGTCTCTCCATTTTCCGTCTCTCCATTTTCCGTCTCTCCAATTTCGACTCTCCAATTTCCGACTCTCCAATTTCCGACTCTCCAATTTCCGACTCTCCAATTTCCGTCTCTCCAATTTCCGTCTCTCCAATTTCCGTCTCTCCAATTTCCGTCTCTCCAATTTCCCACTCTCCATTTTCCGTCTCTCCATTTTCCGTCTCTCCATTTTCCGTCTCTCCAATTTCGACTCTCCAATTTCCGACTCTCCAATTTCCGACTCTCCAATTTCCGACTCTCCAATTTCCGTCTCTCCAATTTCCGTCTCTCCAATTTCCGTCTCTCCAATTTCCCACTCTCCAATTTCCGTCTCTCCATTTTCCGTCTCTCCATTTTCCGTCTCTCCATTTTCCGTCTCTCCAATTTACGACTCTCCAATTTACGACTCTCCAATTTCCGTCTCTCCAATTTACGACTCTCCAATTTACGATTTACGACTCTCCAATTTACGACTCTCCAATTTACGACTCTCCAATTTTCCGACTCTCCAATTTCCGACTCTCCAATTTCCGACTCTCCAATTTCCGATTTACGACTCTCCAATTTACGACTCTCCAATTTCCGTCTCTCCAATTTACGACTCTCCAATTTACGATTTACGACTCTCCAATTTACGACTCTCCAATTTACAACTCTACGATTTACGACTCTCCAATTTACGACTCTACGATTTACGACTCTCCAATTTCTGACTCTCCCATTTCTGACTCTCCAATTTCCGTCTCTCCAATTTCCGTCTCTCCATTTTCCGTCTCTCCAATTTCCGACTCTCCAATTTACGACTCTCCAATTTACCACTCTCCAATTTACGACTCTCCAATTTACGACTCTCCAATTTCCGTCTCTCCAATTTCCGTCTCTCCAATTTCCGTCTCTCCAATTTCCCACTCTCCAATTTCTGACTCTCCAATTTCCGTCTCTCCAATTTCCGTCTCTCCATTTTCCGTCTCTCCAATTTCCGACTCTCCAATTTCCGACTCTCCAATTTACGACTCTCCAATTTACGACTCTCCAATTTACGACTCTCCAATTTTCCGACTCTCCAATTTTCCGACTCTCCAATTTCCGACTCTCCAATTTCCGTCTCTCCATTTTCCGTCTCTCCATTTTCCGTCTCTCCAATTTCCGACTCTCCAATTTCCAACTCTCCAATTTACGACTCTCCAATTTACGACTCTCCATTTTCCGTCTCTCCATTTTCCGTCTCTCCAATTTACGACTCTCCAATTTCCCACTCTCCATTTTCCGTCTCTCCATTTTCCGTCTCTCCATTTTCCGTCTCTCCAATTTCGACTCTCCAATTTCCGACTCTCCAATTTCCGACTCTCCAATTTCCGACTCTCCAATTTCCGACTCTCCAACGTTTCCTTCCGTCTCTCCAATTTCCGTCTCTCCAATTTCCGTCTCTCTCCAATTTTCCCACTCTCCATTTTCCGTCTCTCCATTTTCCGTCTCTCCATTTTCCGTCTCTCCAATTTCGACTCTCCAATTTCCGACTCTCCAATTTTCCGACTCTCCAATTTCCGACTCTCCAATTTCCGACTCTCCAATTTCCGTCTCTCCAATTTCCGTCTCTCTCATTTTCCGTCTCTCCAATTTCCGACTCTCCAATTTCCAACTCTCCAATACGACTTCCAATTTACACTCTCCATTTTCCGTCTCTCCATTTTCCGTTTCAATTTACGACTCTCCAATTTCCCACTCTCCATTTTCCGTCTCTCCATTTTCCGTCTCTCCATTTTCCGTCTCTCAATTTCACTCTCCAATTTCCGACTCTCCAATTTCCGACTCTCCAATCCGACTTCCAATTTCCGACTCTCCAATTTCCTCCGTTTCCAATTTCCGTCTCTCCAATTTCCGTCTCTCTCCAATTTCCGTCTCAATTTCCACTCTCCCATTTTCCGTCTTTATTTTCCGTCTCTCTCCATTTTCCGTCTCTCCAATCGACTTCCAATTTCCGACTCTTCCAATTTCCGACTCTCCAATCCGACTTCCAATTTCCGTCTCTCCAATTTCCGTCTCTCCAATTTCCGTTTCCAATTTCCGTCTCTCTCCAATTTCCCACTCTCCCAATTTCCGTCTCTCTCCATTTTCCGTCTCTCCATTTTCCGTCTCTCCATTTTCCGTCTCTCTCCAATACGACTTCAATTTACGACTCTCCAATTTCCGTTTCAATTTACGACTCTCCAATTTCGATTTACGACTCTCCAATTTACGACTCTCCAATACGACTTCCAATTTTCCGACTCTCCAATTTCCGACTCTCCAATTTCCGACTCTCCATTTCCGATTTACGACTCTCCAATACGACTTCCAATTTCCGTCTCTCCAATTTACGACTCTCCAATTTAATTTACGACTCTCCACTCTAATTTACGACTCTCCAATTTACAACTCTACGATTTACGACTCTCCAATTTACGACTCTACTACGATTTACGACTCTCCAATTTACGACTCTACGATTTACGACTCTCCAAATTTCTGACTCTCCCATTTCTGACTCTCCAATTTCCGTCTCTCCAATTTCCGTCTCTCCATTTTCCGTCTCTCCAATTTCCGACTCTCCAATTTACGACTCTCCAATTTACCACTCTCCAATTTACGACTCTCCAATTTACGACTCTCCAATTTCCGTCTCTCCAATTTCCGTCTCTCCAATTTCCATCTCTCCAATTTCCACTCTCCACTCTCCAATTTCCACTCTCCACTCTCCTCTCTCCAATTTCCACTCTCCATTTTCCTCTCTCCAATTTCCGCTCTCCACTCTCCAATTTCCCCGACTCTCTCATAAATTTACGACTCTCCAATTTACGACTCTCCAATTTACGACTCTCCAATTTTCCGACTCTCCAATTTTCCGACTCTCCAATTTCCGACTCTCCAATTTCCGTCTCTCCATTTTCCGTCTCTCCATTTTCCGTCTCTCCAATTTCCGACTCTCCAATTTCCGACTCTCCAATTTACGACTCTCCAATTTCCGTCTCTCCAATTTCCGTCTCTCCAATTTCCGTCTCTCCAATTTCCCACTCTCCAATTTACAACTCTCCAATTTCTGACTCTCCAATTTCTGACTCTCCAATTTCCGTCTCTCCAATTTCCGTCTCTCCAATTTCCGTCTCTCCATTTTCCGTCTCTCCAATTTCCGACTCTCCAATTTCCGACTCTCCAATTTCCGACTCTCCAATTTTTTACGACTCTCCATTTTCCGTCTCCATTTTCCGTCTTACGACTCTCCAATTTTCCGACTCTCCAATTTCCGACTCTCCAATTTCCGTCTCTCCAATTTCCCACTCTCCAATTTACGACTCTCCAATTTATTTCCGTCTCTCCAACTCTCCATTTCCGTCTCTCCATTTCCGTCTCTCCAATTTCCGACTCTCCAATTTACGATTTACGACTCTCCAATTTACGACTCTCCAAATTCCGACTCTCCAATTTCCGTCTCTCCAATTTACGACTCTCCAATTTACGACTCTCCAATTTACGACTCTCCAATTTTCCGACTCTCCAATTTACGACTCTCCAATTTCCGATTTACGACTCTCCAATTTACGACTCTCCAATTTCCGTCTCTCCAATTTACGACTCTCCAATTTACGATTTACGACTCTCCAATTTACGACTCTCCAAATTACGACTCTCCAATTTCCGTCTCTCCAATTTACGACTCTCCAATTTACGACTCTCCAATTTACGACTCTCCAATTTCCGTCTCTCCAATTTCCGTCTCTCCAATTTCCGACTCTCCAATTTCCGTCTCTCCAATTTCCGTCTCTCCAATTTCCGTCTCTCCAATTTCCGACTCTCCAATTTCCGAATTTTTCGGCAGTGCCCATGACGAGGTGTCCGTCTCTCTCCATTGTCTGAACACAATGGGGGGGGGGGGCGTGTTCATAAATAAAGACAAATAATTAACCTAAATTCCCCCCCTGGGGGTGGGGGAGGGGAGGGGTATTTGTTTGATGACAGATGTGCCTGGGAGCTATATCAGGGCGGGTCGCAGAACAAATAATAATTACTGGCTACAGGAAATGTCACTGTGCACGGTCATCATGTCTACTTTAATCTGGGACAAAGGGGGCAGAAGGGGGGGGGGGCACGTGCCCCAGACTCAGTTCCACAGAGTGACTGTCCCTGGCCCCGCCCTCGCCCCCCCCGTTTCATCAAAACTGGGACAAAGGCGGCAGAAGGGGGGGGGCACGTGCCCCAGACTCAGTTCCACAGAGTGACTGTCCCTGGCCCCGCCCTCGCCCCCCCCGTTTCATCAAAACTGGGACAAAGGCGGCAGAAGGGGGGGGGCACGTGCCCCAGACTCAGTTCCACAGAGTGACTGTCCCTGGCCCCACCCCCCTTTCAATATTTTAGATTTTGGTTCTGTCAATCATGGAGGCTCAGCATCGCACGTGGGCGGGGCCTATGCAAGTACACGCGCGCTTGGGAACGCCCACTCCTCCAGATTGACACCCGCCCATCGAGGCTTTTTGATATTTGCATAACCCCTCCCACTGCTTGCATCAGGACTGAGCAGCACTGTGATGTAATCGAGAAGCTATGAACTGGCCCCTCCCACCAGCCAGGATCTGCCCGCCCCCTGGGGGTAAAAGAGAACGACATTGGTCGGTTGTACGGGGGGAGAATGAGTGACGATCGATATTTATACCACATTTCCTTTCCTCCCCCTCCAGGGACACGGCCGGCCAGGAGAGATTCAAGACCATCACTACGGCGTATTACCGGGGCGCCATGGTGAGTACCGCACACCCCCCCCACCGAACTCCGAACATTGACCCCTTCACACCTCCCCCCCCCACCGGACTCACACCCCCCCCCCACCGGACTCCGAACATTGACCCCTTCACACCTCCCCCCCCCCACCGAACTCCGAACATTGACCCCTTCACACCTCCCCCCCCACCGGACTCCGAACATTGACCCCTTCACACCTCCCCCCCCCCACCGGACTCCGAACATTGACCCCTTCACACCTCCCCCCCCACCGGACTCCGAACATTGACCCCTTCACACCTCCCCCCCCCCCACCGGACTCCGAACATCCCCCCCACCGGACTGACCCCTTCACACCTCCCCCCCCCACCGGACTCCGAACATTGACCCCTCCCCCCCCACCGGACTCACACCTCACACCCCCCCCCACCGGACTCCGAACATTGACCCCTTCACACCTCCCCCCCCCACCGGACTCCGAACATTGACCCCTTCACACCTCCCCCCCACCGGACTCCGAACATTGACCCCTTCACACCTCCCCCCCCCCCCACCGGACTCCAAACATTGACCCCTTCACACCTCCCCCCCACCGGACTCCGAACATTGACCCCTTCACACCTCCCCCCCCCACCGGACTCCAAACATTGACCCCTTCACACCTCCCCCCCACCGGACTCCGAACATTGACCCCTTCACACCTCCCCCCCCCCCCCCCACCGGACTCCAAACATTGACCCCTTCACACCTCCCCCCCCCACCGGACTCCGAACATTGACCCCTTCACACCTCCCCCCCCCACCGGACTCCAAACATTGACCCCTTCACACCTCCCCCCCCCCACCGGACTCCGAACATTGACCCCTTCACACCCCCCCCCCCCCACCGGACTCCGAACATTGACCCCTTCACACCCCCCCCCCCACCGGACTCCGAACATTGACCCCTTCACACCCCCCCCCCCCCCCCACGGACTCCGAACATTGACCCCTTCACACCTCCCCCCCCCCACCGGACTCCGAACATTGACCCCTTCACACCCCCCCCCCCACCGGACTCCGAACATTGACCCCTTCACACCCCCCCCCCCACCGGACTCCGAACATTGACCCCTTCACACCCCCCCCCCCCCCCCACCGGACTCCGAACATTGACCCCTTCACACCTCCCCCCCCCACCGGACTCCGAACATTGACCCCTTCACACCCCCCCCCCACCGGACTCCGAACATTGACCCCTTCACACCCCCCCCCCCCCCACCGGACTCCGAACATTGACCCCTTCACACCTCCCCCCCCCCACCGGACTCCGAACATTGACCCCTTCACACCCCCCCCCCCCCACCGGACTCCGAACATTATCCCACCCCCTCCTACACCCCTATGGAGCCGAGCAATGTTTACATTCCTGTTATGGGCTTCCTTATTCAGAAATAACGTTTTCATTACCAGGATTGTAAATAATATTTCCGATGTCTGATCAATGTTTATAAACAATGTTACTTTGTATCTCTATCTCCTGTCTGATCAATGTTTATAAACAATGTTACTTTGTATCTCTCTATCTCCCGTCTGATCAATGTTTATAAACAATGTTACTTTGTATCTCTCTATCTCCCGTCTGATCAATGTTTATAAACAATGTTACTTTGTATCTCTCTATCTCCCGTCTGATCAATGTTTATAAACAATGTTACTTTGTATCTCTATCTCCTGTCTGATCAATGTTTATAAACAATGTTACTTTGTATCTCTCTATCTCCCGTCTGATCAATGTTTATAAACAATGTTAATTTGTATCTCTCTATCTCCCGTCTGATCAATGTTTATAAACAATGTTACTTTGTATCTCTATCTCCTGTCTGATCAATGTTTATAAACAATGTTACTTTGTATCTCTCTATCTCCCGTCTGATCAATGTTTATAAACAATGTTACTTTGTATCTCTCTATCTCCCGTCTGATCAATGTTTATAAACAATGTTACTTTGTATCTCTCTATCTCCCGTCTGATCAATGTTTATAAACAATGTTACTTTGTATCTCTCCATCTCCCGTCTGATCAATGTTTATAAACAATGTTACTTTGTATCTCTCTCTCTCCCGTCTGATCAATGTTTATAAACAATGTTACTTTGTATCTCTATCTCCCGCCTGATCAATGTTTATAAACAATGTTACTTTGTATCTCTCTCTCTCCCGTCTGATCAATGTTTATAAACAATGTTACTTTGTATCTCTCTCTCTCCCGTCTGATCAATGTTTATAAACAATGTTACTTTGTATCTCTCTCTCTCCCGTCTGATCAATGTTTATAAACAATGTTACTTTGTATCTCTATCTCCCGCCTGATCAATGTTTATAAACAATGTTACTTTGTATCTCTCTCTCTCCCGTCTGATCAATGTTTATAAACAATGTTACTTTGTATCTCTCTCTCCCGTCTGATCAATGTTTATAAACAATGTTACTTTGTATCTCTCTATCTCCCGTCTGATCAATGTTTATAAACAATGTTACTTTGTATCTCTATCTCCTGTCTGATCAATGTTTATAAACAATGTTACTTTGTATCTCTCTATCTCCCGTCTGATCAATGTTTATAAACAATGTTACTTTGTATCTCTCTATCTCCCGTCTGATCAATGTTTATAAACAATGTTACTTTGTATCTCTCTATCTCCCGTCTGATCAATGTTTATAAACAATGTTACTTTGTATCTCTCCATCTCCCGTCTGATCAATGTTTATAAACAATGTTACTTTGTATCTCTCTCTCTCCCGTCTGATCAATGTTTATAAACAATGTTACTTTGTATCTCTCTCTCTCCCGTCTGATCAATGTTTATAAACAATGTTACTTTGTATCTCTATCTCCCGCCTGATCAATGTTTATAAACAATGTTACTTTGTATCTCTCTCTCTCCCGTCTGATCAATGTTTATAAACAATGTTACTTTGTATCTCTCTCTCCCGTCTGATCAATGTTTATAAACAATGTTACTTTACCCAGACAGGAGATAGAGAGATACAAAGGAACATTGTTTATAAACGTTGTGTCAGATGGTCGGCGATATTTAGGGGAGGGGCCACGTTTCTTTGCCGCGCCGGTGACTCGGTATCTCGGTGTCTTTCAGGGGATCATCCTGGTCTATGACATCACAGACGAGCGATCGTTCGAGAACATTCAGAACTGGATGAAGAGCATTAAAGAGGTAAGATTGGCCTATCAGAGGAGGGAGGGGGGTGGGGGGTGGGGTTGGTTGACACAACTGTGATGTCAAATACTCATCCTGATGCAGCCAATGAGAATTCACCCCACTTACATTTCCCCACCTCCACCCATCAACATAGACCCGCCTCCTCTCTCGCCAGCCTGATTTTTTTAGCTTTCACCCGGCGGCCCTGATGAGGCTTATCGGTTGTGGGCGGAGCTTCCCCTGAAGGGGCGGTCAGTCGGGTCACATGACAGGCGGTGACGCCATCTTGTTTTTTTGTTTTTTTTTGTCTCCTGGCAGAATGCGGCTGCGGGGGTGGAGAGGATGCTTCTGGGGAACAAATGCGACATGGAGAGCCGGAGGAAAGTCCAGAAGGAGCGCGGCGAAAAGGTAACGCACAGCGGCCGAGGGGGAGGGGCCTGAAGATGCTGAAACCCGACATCAGGCTTTCAGTAAAAGGGGGGAGGGCACACCTGCCGTAACCCGACATCAGGCTTTCAGTAAAAGGGGGAAGGGCACATCCGCTGAAACCAGACATCAGGCTTTCAGTGAAAGGGGGGAGGGCTCACCTGCCGTAACCCGACATCAGGCTTTAAGTAGAAGGGGGAGGGCTCACCTGCCGTAACCCGACATCAGGCTTTCAGTAAAAAGGGGGAGGGCACATCTGCTGAAACATGACATCAGGCTTTCAGTAAAAGGGGGGAGGGCACACCTGCCGTAACCCGACATCAGACTTTTAGTAAAAGGGGGGAGGGCACATCCGCTGAAACCAGACATCAAGCTTTCAGTGAAAGGGGGAGGGCACACTTGCTGAAACCCAAATCAGGCTTTCAGTAAAAGGGGGAGGGCACACGTGCTGAAACCAGACATCACGCTTTTAGTAAAAGGGGGGAGGGCTCACCTGCCGTAACCCGACATCAGGCTTTAAGTAGAAGGGGGAGGGCTTACCTGCTGAAACCAGACATCACGCTTTTAGTAAAAGGGGGGAGGGCTCACCTGCCGTAACCCGACATCAGGCTTTCAGTAAAAGGGGGAGGGCTCACCTGCCCAAACCAGACATCAGGCTTTCAGTAAAAGGGGGGAGGGCACACATGCCGTAAACCGACATCAGACTTTTAGTAAAAGGGGGAGGGCACATCCGCTGAAACCAGACATCAGGCTTTCAGTGAAAGGGGGAGGGCACACCTGCTGAAACCCAAATCAGACTTTCAGTAAAAGGGGGAGGGCTCACCTGCCGAAACCAGACATCAGGCTTTCAGTAAAAGGGGGGAGGGCACATCCGCTGAAACCAGACATCAAGCTTTCAGTAAAAGGGGGAGGGCACACCTGATGAAACCAGACTTCACGCTTTCAGTAAAAGGGGGAGGGCACACCTGAAACCCAACATCAGGCTTTCAGTAAAGGGGGGGCACACCCGCTGAAACCAGACATCAAGCTTTCAGTAAAAGGGGGAGGGCACACATGCTGAAACCCGACTTTCGGTGAAGGGGGGGAGGGGCGGCTGCTCTCTAATAATTCCTGTTCTGTTCCGCAGCTCGCCAAGGAACACGGGATCCGCTTCTTCGAGACCAGCGCCAAGTCCAGCCAGAACGTGGACGAGGTAAGAGAAGCCGCAAACCTCACCGTTGTGCCACGGAAGGGGCGGGGCTTCAGGAACAGTGTTTAGAGGGCGGAGTTTAGAGGGTGGATTTGGGGTGGGGGGCACGCCCATTTTGGATAATTCCGCCGCTGACCCTCTCTTTCCGTTTTCCTCAACAGTCATTCAACTTCCTGGCCACAGACATCCTGATGAACATGACGCGGAGGGCGGTAAGTGCTGATTGGACGCCGGTCACATGGCCCCTCCCCTCTGAGTCCCGCGGCTGACCCCCCCCCTTTTTCTCTCTCCTTATCCCGCAGGGTCACGGCATGAGGGACCCGGTGGATTTAAAGAGCCACACGAAGAAGGGAAGCAGCAAGTGCTCGCTGGTGTAAAGGGCCTGGCGGGGCGAAACGCGCCCCCCCTTTTTTATGCCGCCGTCCCGGTGTCGTATCAGAGACTTTAGGATCCAATAAGAGACAATTTGGTGGGCCCCGCCCTCCATGGGGTTTCACCCCCCCCCCATTGTTTAGTTTAGATTGAAGAACGTTAAATGTGCGGGGGAGGAGCTGCCACCTTGCGCCTCAGAGCTCCGCCTCTGCTTATGTCCGCCATGTTGTTACAGATTTAAAGGGGAGAGAAAAATGGCTGCCGACATCCCTGGCTTCTGGGGTAGTCAGGACTCCCAAGTCGAAGGATGACCATGACAGCCGGGGATCCGGATTCCTTTTTAAGAGATCGTTCCCCCTCTGACACCGTTGGCGGTACCCAATCCCTCTTTTGTGCCGGTGCCAGTTCTTGAAGTATCCGCCGTACCCAATGGGTAAACATTCCCCCCCCCCCTTTTTTAAAGAAAAAACATCCTTAACATTCCAGATGGATACTTCAAGGGCGCAGAGAGGAAGAACGATCGCCATGACTACTACTACGTACGGAGGTGGCTCCCTGAAAACGTTGGCGGAGGACGAAACTCGTCAGGAAGCTCCCTGAAAATGTGGGAGAGACAAAACTCGTCAGGAAGCTCCCTGAAAACGTGGGAGAGACGAAACTCGTCAGGAAGCTCCCTGAAAACGTGGGAGAGACGAAACTCTTCAGGAAGCTCCCTGAAAACGTGGGAGGACGAAACTTGTCAGGAAGCTACCTGAAAACGTGGGAGGACAAAACTCGTCAGTAAGCTCCCTGAAAACGTGGGAGAGACGAAACTCTTCAGGAAGCTCCCTGAAAACGTGGGGGAGACGAAACTCGTCAGGAAGCTCCCTGAAAACGTGAAGGAGACTAAACTCGTCAGGAAGCTCCCTGAAAACGTGGGGGAGACGAAACTCGTCAGGAAGCTCCCTGAAAACGTGGGAGAGACGAAACTCGTCAGAAAGCTACCTGAAAACGCGGGAGAGACGAAACTCGTCAGGAAGCTACCTGAAAACGTGGGAGAGACGAAACTCTTCAGGAAGCTCCCTGAAAACGTTGGCGGAAGACAAAACTCGTCAGGAAGCTCCCTAAAAACGTGGGAGGACAAAACTCGTCAGAAAGCTCCCTGAAAACGTTGGAGAGACGAAACTCGTCAGGAAGCTCTCTGAAAACGTGGGAGAGACGAAACTCGTCAGGAGGCTCCCTGAAAACGTTGGAGGACGATACTTGTCAAGAAGTGCCCCGCCCCAAATCCGTGATTGCAGTATTATTATTTTTTGGGGGGGGAATCATTAAGTGGCCCCCCCGCTTCCAAGACTGAGGCTGTCCCCAGAAATGACGGATTTCTATTGGAGAAGCCGGAGGATCAGAGGGGGAGGGGGGGCAGCTGTTACAGGAGGGTGCAGGGAAGTGCCCGGTGCATGCTGGGAGTTGTAGTGCCAAGATTTGGAGGATTGTGCAGGTTTTCGGATAAACTGATTGGATTGTTGCTTTTTTTTGGGCCAATAAGACGAATCGAAAAAAAGGGAAACCGGGCCACCAAGGAGTGTATCTGCCCAGTAAGGACAGCTTTTCTCCCACATGGCCAATCAGGGACCGCCTCTTCTTTTTTTTCTCCTAGAAGTGATCGTCTGGCAGCAAACGTTATAAATCTTACCTTTATATGGGCGGAAGGCTCTGATTGGTGGAAAACTTTGTTTTTTCTCTAGAACTGGAGGCGGAGCTGACGTCCCATTGGTCGGATCGCTAGTTTTGGTTACTGTACAATTACGTCTTAACATGTTTTATGTCTTTGTATGAGGAAAATACAATTTTCTAACATTTTTTTACTCTACGTCTCTTCATTTCCTTCATGTGGAAGTCCGGGGGGCCCAAAATACAACCAATTGGCCCCATAGACCTATAAAGTGGACCTGTAGGACCCATAGACCTATAAAGTGGACCTGTAGGACCCATAGACCTATAAAGTGGACCTGTAGGACCCATAGACCTATAAAGTGGACCTGTTGGACCCATAGACCTATACAGTGGACCTGTAGAACCCATAGACCTATAAAGTGGACCTGTAGGACCCATAGACCTAGAAAGTGGACCTGTAGGACCCGTAGACCTAGAAAGTGGACCTGTAGGACCCATAGATCTATAAAGTGGACCTGTAGGACCCATAGACCTAGAAAGTGGACCTGTAGGACCCGTAGACCTAGAAAGTGGACCTGTAGGACCCGTAGACCTAGAAAGTGGAGCTGTAGGACCCATAGACCTATAAAGTGGACCTGTTGGGCCCATAGACCTTGAAAGTGGACCTGTAGGACCCATAGACCTATAAAGTGGACCTGTAGGACCCGTAGACCTAGAAAGTGGAGCTGTAGGACCCATAGACCTATAAAGTGGACCTGTAGGACCCATAGACCTAGAAAGTGGACCTGTAGGACCCGTAGACCTAGAAAGTGGAGCTGTAGGACCCATAGACCTATAAAGTGGACCTGTAGGACCCATAGACCTATAAAGTGGACCTGTAGGACCCATAGACCTATAAAGTGGACCTGTAGGACCCATAGACCTATAAAGTGGACCTGTAGGACCCATAGACCTATAAAGTGGACCTGTAGGACCCATAGACCTATAAAGTGGACCTGTAGGACCCATAGACCTAGAAAGTGGACCTGTAGGACCCATAGACCTATAAAGTGGACCTGTAGGACCCATAGACCTATAAAGTGGACCTGTAGGACCCATAGACCTAGAAAGTGGACCTGTAGGACCCATAGACCTAGAACGTGGACCTGTTTATATCTCCTAGATCTAACAGGCCCTCTTTAGTTATAAGTGTCTGCTAGACCTATAAAGTGGATCTGTTAGATCGGTGGAATAAGTCCACTTTATAGGTCCTCTTTTATAAGTCTAAGTATCTAACAGGCACTCTTAATAGGTGGAACAGGTCCTCTTTATAGGCCTAGCAGACATTTAGAACTCTAACTAAGACCTTTTAGACCTATAAAGAGGACAGAGAACCTGTTAGACACTTAGACCTATAAAGAGGACCTGTTAGGTGGAATAAGTCCTTGTAAGTCAGTGAGGCAGGGGATTAGCCACAGGAGCTCCACACGGCGCACGTCTCCTAGAGTAGGAGCGTGTGTGCTATAGCTCCAGGCAGGCTTAGGAGGCAGACAGGCAGAGTCCCTCCCAGCCCTGCAAGCTCAGTCCTCTCTCCAGTTCCTAACCTGGAAATCCTGTGCCCCTGATCTCTCTTCTCCTCCAGCACAGCTCCCTGGCTCTCTGCAGGTAAGAGCCCTCTACCAGTGCTGCTGACGGCCGTCCTTTTCAGGATAAAGCCGCAGCAGCAATACAGATCTCCTTTTCTCCTTTTTTTGTGTCCCCCTGCACTCCCACACCTTCATCATCCTCAAGGGCCCCCCCTCTCTATCCTCTCTACCCTCCGCCCGAAAATTTGCGCCGTTCCGGGGCTCTTTTTGAGAGCACCGCGCCAGGCCGCTCTGAATCGCGGGGCCGCGGTCTAGGAAAGACCGCGGCTTCACTTGCGGCCTAACGGCGCGCCGCTCCCCACGCCTCTGTGGTCCTCACCCAGCCTCCAGGAATCCCCCCTTACCCCAGAAAGACAGAAGGACAGTTACCCTGCCCTGTCTTACACCCACTCAGTTAAAGCAGCACCCTGTCAGCCCTCATCCCACCGCCTGTGCAGACAGCCATCCCACCAGACCAGCAACAGGGTCACCCTCTTAGCCCCAGCCCCCCTCCCCCCCCCCTGTCCTCCAACATATAGAAGCTTGATCCAGGGGTCACCCGATCGCCTCTTACAGGGGTCAGTAAGGAATTTTTTCCCTACCGGAGCATATTGGCCGAGCGCCGCCAGGGTTTTTTGCCTTCCTCTGGACCAAGCCGGGAGAGAGGAGTTTAGCCAATACCTCTCCCCACTGCCCTAAAATCCACCCCCCCCCTGGTGTATTGGCGATTATGGCATGTAGGCAATATTCTGCCAAAACCATTTGGAGTTTGAGGCAATGCGCCGCAATACTGCCAGCCATCACCAAAAAAGCCCTAAGAAATGAGCGACTATTGAGAATCGATCATAGATCGACGGTCAGACATTTCAGTCATTTACCCCAGCTCAAGCACATATCATGTGCTCTGATTAACACAAGATCGGCAGTAAAACACCGACTAGAAATCTGCGACTTCATTCAACAAAAGGATCTAGATTGTCTTTTTATTACAGAGAGCTGGCTCACAGCCGACTGTAACACCATTCTAGGAGAATTGGTGCTAGAAAATTACCGTATCATAACGGAAAACAGAATAGGGCAAAGAGGAGGCGGCCTGGCGGTGATCTATAAGACTCATCTTACGATCACCAAACCAGTCCGCCAAAACCCTCTTCCATTCATGGAAACCCTTACTCTGCAACTGCAAGCAAGTTCAAAGGAGACCGTCCACATTCTGCTCTGCTATAGGCCGCCCGGCCCAAAATCGCAGCTGCTATCATCATGGACGGATTTCTTCTCCACTTACACCCTCAACAGCAAACAACTTTTGCTGCTCGGGGATTTCAATCTCTGGGCCAACTCCTCACAAGACCCCATTGCCGACGCCTGTATTGACCACCTGGAAGGATTAGGATTGCAGCAATTAGTATGTGGGCCCACACATGCTTCAGGTCACACACTCGATCTTATTTTCAGACAAGCTCTGGAAATAAAAATTTGGGAAAATGAAAAATTGCCATGGACAGACCACCATGCAATTATATTCAGTATTTCCACCATCCCCCCTGCAACAAAAACATCAAATCCAGTGACAACTCACTGGACTAGATGCCAGAAGAAGCTCCACTCGGAACTCTTCAAAATGACTTTAAGGAAAAAGATAGAAACAACTCAGCCGCATCAAACGGCCGTTGAAACATTGGAAGCCATAAACTCGGCCATGCTACAGTCAGCCGACTTGGTAGCGCCGAAACGACGAACCTGCATCCGGAAAAACAACCGCAGCTGGTTTAATAACCAGCTGTCGTTACTGAAGCAAGAACGCAGAAGGGCAGAATCTGCCTGGAAAAGATGTTCTTCAGAGCTAAACCTATCCATCTACAAGGCGACTACAAGAAAATACCACAAAGGAATTTTCCAAGCCAAGAAAAATTATTTTTCGGAGGCTATCAACGGTGCCCTAAACCGCCCCCGCGAACTCTTCAAGATGGTCACCCAGACCATGGAACCAGAATGCATCAAAGCCCCCAGTTCGGACACACAAGAATTTTGCAATGAACTATCGGATTACTTCATTAATAAAATCGAGGCAATCCGCGAAAGCATTCAGCAAAACAATTCTCCCCCCAGCCCCCCCCGCAGCCTCTCACACAGCACCCATAGTAATTCTCCTATATCAGGTAAGTTTACCCTGGAACCCATCTCCATCGAGACCACTAAGAATGTCATTTGTACTCTGCGCAATGGCACAGCGCCAAATGACATTATCCCCACAAAACTGCTGAAGGAATGTGCCTACATCCTGGCTCCTCCCATCACGCAGCTTATCAACCAGTCTTTCTTGGAGGGCATAGTGCCCTCACAGTTGAAAGAAGGTATAATCCAACCCATCCTGAAGAAACCCTTCCTGGACCCCAAGGACCCACTCCACCGCCATCCCATAACAAGCCTCAACGTACTCTCTAAGATAATGGAGAAAGTAGTGGTACAACAGCTGCAACTGCATCTAGATACCTACAAGCTACTTGACCCATTGCAATCAGGCTTCCGCCCCGGACACGGGACGGAAACAGCATTGCTGAAAGTATGGGACGATGTTCTCAAGGCCGCAGACGAAGGAGAATCTTGTCTCCTGGTTCTGTTGGACCTAAGTGCAGCTTTCGACACTGTAGACCACAATCTGTTACTGACTCGGCTTGCTGAAGTAGCCAGAGTCGCAGAAAGCGATTTATCTTGGTTCTCCTCTTTTTTGGAAAACCGATCGCAAACAGTGAAGTTAGGACCTTTTACGTCTGAAAAACGCACAGTAACATGCGGAGTCCCTCAAGGATCGCCTCTGTCACCAGTGCTGTTTAACATTTATCTTCGTCCTCTTTTTGAGATTATCAGCAGCCAAAAACTGCTCTACCACTCATATGCAGACGACACGCAACTGTATTTCCGCATCTGCAACAGACAGGATCACCACCTCAATCTAGAGACATGCCTCTCTTTGATAGAGGACTGGATGACAAAGAGTTACCTTAAACTCAATGGAGCAAAAACAGAACTTCTTCTGTTTCACGCCAAGCGCAGGAATCAACTTTCAACAGCGTGGACCCCCCCGCCTATTTTGGGCAGAATCATCACCCCTAGCGCCAAAGTCAAAAGCCTTGGGGTCATTTTTGACTCCTTTATGACAATGGACGCTCAAATAGGGTCAGTTGTCAGCGGATCTCACCATCTACTGCGCCTACTACGCAGACTCACTCCGTTCATCCCTAAAGAAGATTTAGCGGTCGTGGTGGGAGCTATTGTAAACTCCAGGCTGGATTATGCAAATGCCCTTTACCTCGGCCTCCCCAAGTACCAAATCGCTCGTCTGCAAGTCGTTCAGAATACGGCCGCCAGACTTGTGACTGGGAAAAAACCCTGGGAATCCATCTCACCTTCACTGAGAGCCCTTCATTGGCTGCCAGTTAAAGACAGAATTGCTTTTAAAGCTCTCTGTCTTACGCATAGATGTGTCCATGGAAATGCCCCCCTTTATTTATGCGAAATAATAAAAGCGCATAATCCCAATCGCGTTTTACGATCCACGAATCAGAACCTGCTCCAGGTTCCGAAAGCCAACTTCAAGTCCAAAGGAGAAAGAAGATTCGCGATCCAAGGTCCCAGACTATGGAACGCTTTACCAACCAACATCCGGTTGGAGGAGAACCACCTAGCATTCAGGAGAAAGGTCAAGACTTTTCTCTTTTGATATCAAAGGAGACAGGAACAACAAGCGCCCAGAGGCGATTCAGTTCGCATGTGCCGCGCTATACAAGTTTTCATTCATTCATTCATTCATTCATTCATGAATAGGAGATGAAATGGTAATTATTTATTCTGGAGGATACTCAGATTAAACCACCTGGTTGCTCTATGATGTTAAACAGAGCTCATGGGGTTATTTCATCACAACCTCCTGCGATATATCTCCTATTGATGGTGTGGTGCATCTACCATAGGTTATTTGAGAATGCTCGTAATACGTCTCAGTCTCTACAAACATATGGTATCAGGCAATCAAGAACATATCATAGTATGCAATCCAGGATGAACAGTATTCTGAGTATACAGGCTTGATACAGTAAGCTGTGGGTACTTGCGGTTTAGATGTGACCAGGTGTGCAGTTCCTTCCTGGAAAGTGATTAGTAGCAGGTGCAGGATGCCTTTATGGTTCTGTAGATTGACAGCTCTGTGGCCAAGCAGCAAGTCATAGATAGTAGCAGGGTCCGTGGTGTAGAACTTGGTGCTGTGAGCCTGGTGATCTCCTTAACAAGGTGAGGAACTGTGGGACTCTGGAGGAGGTCTTGGGTCTCAGATGGCGGCGAGCGTCAACTTCAATAACCAGACACCGAGCCGCCATCAGAGGAGGTTTAAATAGCCAGCCTGTCGCGGGACACACGCTGGGCGCGCTTCCGCGTTCCAGCGTGGAGCGCAGGATTCGACGGCACGTCGGAAATGACGGAATCAGGATGCTGGACGGGACGCAGGATTCGACGGCACGTCGAAAGTGTCGATAACAGAGTGCTGAATGGAGCGCAGCTGTCTAAGGATGAAACAGCTGCGCTCGTTCTGTACAAAGTAACGCCGATGGTGTTACAGTCCTCTTTATAGGTTTAAGCATCTAACAGGTCCACTTTATAGGACTAGAACACACTTAGGAAGACCACTTAGACCTATAAAGTGGACCTGTTAGATGCTTAAACCTATAAAGAGGACTTATTCCACCTAACAGGTCCTCTTTATAGGTCTAAGTGTCTAACAGGTTCTCTGTCCTCTTTATAGGTCTAAAAGGTCTTAGTTAGAGTTCTAAATGTCTGCTAGGCCTATAAAGAGGACCTGTTCCACCTATTAAGAGTGCCTGTTAGATACTTAGACTTATAAAAGAGGACCTATAAAGTGGACTTATTCCACCCATCTAACAGATCCACTTTATAGGTCTAGCAGACACTTATAACTAAAGAGGGCCTGTTAGATCTAGGAGATATAAACAGGTCCACTTTCTAGGTCTATGGGTCCCACAGGTCCACTTTCTAGGTCTATGGGTCCCACAGGTCCACTTTCTAGGTCTATGGGTCCTACAGGTCCACTTTCTAGGTCTATGGGTCCTACAGGTCCACTTTCTAGGTCTATGGGTCCTACAGGTCCACTTTTTAGGTCTATGGGTCCTACAGGTCCACTTTCTAGGTCTATGGGCCCTACAGGTACACTTTCTAGGTCTATGGGTCCAACAGGTCCTCTTTCTAGGTCTATGGGTCCTACAGGTCCTCTTTCTATGTCTATGGGTCCTACAGGTCCACTTTCTAGGTCTATGGGTCCTACAGGTCCACTTTCTAGGTCTATGGGCCCAACAGGTCCACTTTCTAGGTCTATGGGTCCTACAGGTCCACTTTCTAGGTCTATGGGTCCCACAGGTCCACTTTCTAGGTCTATGGGTCCCACAGGTCCACTTTCTAGGTCTATGGGTCCTACAGGTCCACTTTCTAGGTCTATGGGTCCTACAGGTCCACTTTCTAGGTCTATGGGCCCAACAGGTCCACTTTCTAGGTCTATGGGTCCTACAGGTCCACTTTCTAGGTCTATGGGTCCCACAGGTCCACTTTCTAGGTCTATGGGTCCCACAGGTCCACTTTCTAGGTCTATGGGTCCTACAGGTCCACTTTCTAGGTCTATGGGTCCTACAGGTCCACTTTCTAGGTCTATGGGTCCTACAGGTCCACTTTTTAGGTCTATGGGTCCTACAGGTCCACTTTCTAGGTCTATGGGCCCTACAGGTACACTTTCTAGGTCTATGGGTCCAACAGGTCCTCTTTCTAGGTCTATGGGTCCTACAGGTC
Organism: Rana kukunoris; assembly: GCA_029574335.1. Classification (NCBI taxonomy): domain Eukaryota; kingdom Metazoa; phylum Chordata; class Amphibia; order Anura; family Ranidae; genus Rana; species Rana kukunoris. Next base: position 33,948 of record JAJQKJ010002685.1, on the reverse strand, counting down.
CTCTTTCTATGTCTATGGGTCCTACAGGTCCACTTTCTAGGTCTATGGGTCCTACAGGTCCACTTTCTAGGTCTATGGGCCCAACAGGTCCACTTTCTAGGTCTACGGGTCCTACAGGTCCACTTTCTAGGTCTATGGGCCCAACAGGTCCACTTTCTAGGTCTATGGGTCCTACAGGTCCACTTTCTAGGTCTATGGGTCCTACATGTCAACTTCATAGGTCTAGCAGACAGTTAGACCTATATAGAGGACCTGTTCCACCCATGACTAATTCATAATTTTACAGAAAGAGGTCTCCTGCTCCATAGATTTCTATTTATTGGAGAAATCCGCAGCGAGGACCTCCAACAAGTCTGAACTGAGGCTGAGGAGTGCGGCTGCCTTTTGTGTCCGGAGCTCCTTCTTTTTTTATATTATTCTTTAAATTGGTGACAGGTCCTCTTTGTTGGCTCACATGACTCAGCCTTACTTGGTCCTTAAAGCTGAAGTTGAATCTGTTTATATTTCCCCTCCCCTAGTCCCTACTTTTAGTTCCCCTTATGTGCCAATCAATTGGTGGCGGTCCAGGGAGGAGATTTCACGAGCAAAGTTCATTTTATAGCAACTGAGAAAAAATATTTAATTCCCCAAGATTTATAATTTTCCAGTGTTGGGTAATAATGGTGACGTCATAGGGTCAGCTGACAGGCCTTGTAACTGCGACACAAAATGTGGTGAGCGGCAGTTCCTGTCGTGTCCACAGGAGGGCGCCCTGCATTATATTCTAACAACAAGCTCAGTGACTCGACGGCTGCAGTTCCACCTTTGGCCACACCAGGGCTCCAAACCTACGTTATGAATTATAACCATAGTGTGGATTTATTCTACCAATTATTTACTTTATAATATAGGGTTAACATTTTTTATATTAATAAAATATTAATATACAGGATTTATATAGCGCCAACAGTTTGTGCGGCACTTTACAACGTTACAGATACAATTCAATACAGGAGGAATCTGAGGGGCGTTCCTCTTGTGGCCACACGGTTCTGATTGGTCAGAGAGATTCACACCAGGGGCCTGCTGGGCTCTGTCTGCTCTTCCTGTTCCTGGAGGGAGGAGTTGCAACCTTTATAGGGTCCAAGTATGGCCTCGTGCTACCAGTAGTGACACTGAGCCTCGCCAAATGCAAAACTAGTGAAGAACGGTCAGAAAAGATGAGAAGGGAAAAAAAATGTCCGACATTTCCGCCTGAAAAACCCTTCCTGTTTTGGAGGTCGTCTCATTGTTGCCCATCTAGTGCACCTGTTAGCAATTTCAATCAACGGCAAAGCAGCTGAAACTGATTAACAACCATCCCTGTGTACACCCCTCACCCCCTCTGTATACACCCCTCACCCCCTCTGTATACACCCCTCACCCCCTCTGTATACACCCCTCCTCCTCCTCTGTATACACCCCTCCCCCTCTGTATACACCCCTCCCTCCTCCTCTGTATACACCCCTCCCCCTCTGTATACACCCTTCCTCCTCTGTATACACCCCTCCTCCTCTGTGTACACCCCTCCTCCTCTGTGTACACCCCTCCTCCTCTGTATACACCCCTCCTCCTCTGTGTACACCCCTCCTCCTCTGTATACACCCCTCCTCCTCTGTATACACCCCTCCTCCTCTGTGTACACCCCTCCCTCCCCCTCTTTATACACCCTTCCTCCTCTGTATACACCCCTCCCTCCTCTGTATACACCCCTCCTCCTCTGTATACACCCCTCCCTCCTCCTCTGTATACACCCCTCCTCCTCCTCTGTATACACCCCTCCCTCCTCCTCTGTATACACCCCTCCTCTGTATACACCCCTCCTCTGTATACACCCCTCCTCCTCTGTATAAACCCCTCCCTCCTCCTCTGTATACACCCCTCCTCCTCTGTATACACCCCTCCTCTGTATACACCCCTCCTCTGTATACACCCCTCCTACTCTGTACACCCCTCCTCCTCTGTATACACCCCTCCTCTGTATACACCCCTCCTCTGTATACACCCCTCCCTCCTCCTCTGTATACACCCCTCCCTCCTCTGTATACACTCCTCCTCTGTACACACCCCTTCCTCCTCTGTATACACCCCTCCTACTCTGTATACACCCCTCCTCCTCCTCTGTATACACCCCTCCCCCTCTGTATACACCCCTCCTCCTCCTCTGTATACACCCCTCCTCCTCTGTATACACCCCTCCCTCCTCCTCTGTATACACCCCTCCCTCCTCCTCTGTATACACCCCTTCCTCCTCTGTATACACCCCTCCCTCCTCCTCTGTATACACCCCTCCTACTCTGTATACACCCCTCCTACTCTGTACACCCCTCCTACTCTGTACACCCCTCCCGCTCTGTGTACACCCCTCCCTCTCTGTATACACCCTCCCCCTATGGGTACACACCTCCCCCTTCTGTATAAACACCTCCCCCTCTGTGCACACACCTCCCTTTCTGTATACACCCCTCCCCCTCTGTATTCACCCCTCCCCCTTCTGTATACACCCCTCCCCCTCTGTGTACACTCCTCCTCCTCTGTATACACCCCTCCTCCTCTTTATACACCCCTCCCCTTCTGTATACCCCCCACCCCTTCCGTAGAAACACCTCCCCCTCTGTGTACAACCCCTCCCCCTTCTGTATACAACCTCCCCCGCCGTATACACCCCTCCCCCCTTTGCTATTTACCTGACCAGATCAATATTCCGGAGTTTTATCGACTTCCTATACTCTGATTAAAAAGTCTTCCTTTCATTTTTTTGAGCAGTATATATATATATTCTACACACACAGTATATATATATATATATTCTACACACACACAGTATATATATATATATATATTCTACACACACACAGTATATATATATATATATTCTACACACACACAGTGGGCCAGATTCACAGAGCGATTACGCCTGCGCAACTGCTGTTGCGCGTGCGTAAGTCTAAATGTGCGCGTGCGTATAGTTGGACGCGATTCACAAAACAATATACGCCAGAAATCTACGTTTTTTGGTCCGGCGTAATTTAATTAGACATTCGCTTCCCTTCGCGCAAAACTGCGCTAGACACACCATTGATTTGCTAGTCAAATATGCTAATGAGGGAGTTACGGGGATTCACAAAAAAACGCAGTTGCTGCGCAGGCTACGCGATGTGCGCAACTGCAAAATGTTCTGTCTAAAGTTAGAGGACCTAAAAGCTGGTCTAAATTTTGAAAAAAAGTCTAATTGTCAGATAAAGCAACACTGTTAGTGAGGAGTTCAGCAGTCACACGTGTTGCCCAACAATCTGTATGCCAACATGCCAGGGGCATCGTCGCGCATAGCTATACTACTGACTTTAGATGAACAAAGAAGGATGAGGGCACGGAGGATGGCACTAAGGAGGGCACGGGAGATGTTTCTTTTTTTTTTTTGCTTATATAAAATTTACCATTTAATCTAATCTAATACAATATTCTTATCTGATACAAGCCCCTCACTCTTCACTTGATATATCACACACGCATAGACATCTTTGGCATGAGAGATTCTGAGGTGTCTCGCATCTTCAGATTCACCCCTCATGCCATCCTGGAATTACCACAACCTTGCAGGAGGACATCAGCAGCCCAACACATGGCACCACCCATGACACCCATGACAGCTACATATACAATCAGAGCCCCATCCCCACAGATTTCCAACAGAACATGTATGGGGACAGCTGGCTGGTTGGTGAGTGACATGGGAGTCAGGCATGACTATCCCCTCCCGTGATGCACACCTCACAAGTGGCACATGCATGACTAACATCCTCCTGTCTTTTCCCTTCAAGGTGACTCTGCATATGCACTGGAATCCCATCTCATGCCAGCTCACATTAGGCATCTTTGCACGTTAAACACACACATTAGGCATGTGCATTTCGTTTCGTTCCGAATCGAAATTCGGACGAATTTTCCATTATTCGGACATTCATGCATACGAATTTGATTGCTATAATAACGAAAAATCGACCGTTTTTCCGAATTCGTTCATTTTCGACCGAATTTCGAAAAAAAAAAAAAAAAGTCGAAATCGAATTTTTTTTCCGAATTCCGAATCGAATACCCGCGGACTAAATTCGATCGGAATTCGAAAAAAAAAAAAAAAAAAAAAAAAAAAAAATTCGAATTTAATTCGAAAAAAATTCTATTAGAAAAGAGACTATTTGCTAATCTGGTTGAAATATTTTCGATTTCGACCGTTTTTTTCGAAATTCGGTCGAAAATGAACGAATTCGAAAAACGGTCGAAATATTTTCGATTTCGATCGTATTTTTCGAAATTCGGTCGAAAACGAACGAATTCCGAAAACGAATTCAACACATGTAACGAACCTAACTTAACGAAATTTATTAAATGACGAATTGAAACGAAACGAAACGAAACGAATTTTTCACTTTTGCACATGCCTAACACACATTAATCATGGCACAATGAGAATGCATGCATGTACACCACTGTGGTCCCTAGCACACAAAGAGAAAAAGAACAGCCAAAAATCACACTAGCACTCAGCAAGAAACAGACACAAAAAAATCAGATGAAAAAAAAAAGCAAGAAAACAAACGCTCAGAAATCTATCAATCAAACAAACAGTCTCAAACACTTATCAAAATACACTTTCACAAAACTACCAACAAGCACAAGATCACACAGAACACTAATCTGACAACTACAAAACACACTCTAACGAACAACAGAGCAAAAGCACTTGATTCAATGGGAAGGGACACAAAGGGATGTACTTTTGCAATGGAAGGGCGTTTGTGTGTGTCTATTTATGCTGTCTGCGTAGTTCACAACGTTGCCCTAGTCCATTTCCAATTTCAATGATTGCGCCGCTCCCGAGTTGTGAGCATGCGCACAACGGAGCTGACATGGTTTCCTTCACGCGCGCATGCGCGAGTCGGCCGGCCCTTCATTTGCATGGGGTCACGGCTCATTTCAATGTAACACGCCCACGTCCCTCCCAATTTGTATTACTCCTCCTTACGCCTCCGGAAAAAACCTTACGTTTGCGCAAGCTCTTGCGTAAAAGCTACGTGAATCGCCGGATTACGCGGCTAGATTGCGCAAGTCTAACGGAAAAGTGGTGCGCTACGCCGGTATGATAATGCGCTGATCTACGTGAATCTGCCCCAGTATATATATATATATTCTACACACACACACAGTATATATACAGTATTATAGATTTTAAAAAAACTGAGCCGTCTTAATGACCACTTTGTGAATTGCCAGTGCTGTGTGTATATATATATATATATATGTATGTATAAAAAGAAGGTACAAAAAAATAAATAATAAACATATAAAACACAAAACCATTTTTTACAGACTGGATGACGTCACTCTTCTATTTATTTTTGTCTCTGATAATGAAATCTCCTCTGATAATGAAGGAGCTCTGCCCTCATACTGACAGTAAGCTCTGTGGCCCAGCCGCTGTAATCTCCCCTGTGCCCACACGGGGGCGCTCCGATCTCAGGCCCGTCCATTGTACAGCTCAGCGCTCCGGCAGCTGCAGTTCCTCTTATGGCCACACGATGGCGCTCCGCCCCCCAATCCTCACACATCACAGCGCAGTGACTCGGCGGGCGCGGCTCCTTCTCCGGCCACACGGTGGCGCTCCTCCGACTCCTCATACCGGAAGTAGTCGCTCCGTGTCACCGGGAGGAAGGCGCTGAGTTGTCGCTCCGGGAAGGAGAAGTCAGGAGAAGTCGGAGATGGAGGCGGCGGGGTGGCTGCTGAGAGCCGTCATCGTTCTGTCCGTACACAGGTGAGTCCGAGCCGCTTCTCCCCTCCCCGGGACCGGGCGGTGTAATTCCCCGCTCTCACCACCAGGGGGCGCGCGTTCCCCGCATTGTATATTATATACACCATATAGAGGGCCGTCCTTCCCCAATACTACCACCAGGGGGCGCCGAGATACCAGACTGTGGGCGGAGTGTGTCACATTTATTAGTGTCCCCCCCCTGTGTGTCACATTTATTAGTGTCCCCCCCCTGTGTGTCACATTTATTAGTGTCCCCCCCCTGTGTGTCACATTTATTAGTGTCCCCCCCCTGTGTGTCACATTTATTAGTGTCCCCCCCTGTGTGTCACATTTATTAGTGTCCCCCCCTGTGTGTCACATTTATTAGTGTCCCCCCCCTGTGTGTCACATTTATTAGTGTCCCCCCCTGTGTGTCACATTTATTAGTGTCCCCCCCTGTGTGTCACATTTATTAGTGTCCCCCCCCCTGTGTGTCACATTTATTAGTGTCCCCCCCTGTGTGTCACATTTATTAGTGTCCCCCCCCCTGTGTGTCACATTTATTAGTGTCCCCCCCCTGTGTGTCACATTTATTAGTGTCCCCCCCTGTGTGTCACATTTATTATTGTCCCCTCATCTCTCCCTCTGTGTGTCACAGTGATTAGTGTCCCCCTGAAGTGTGTCACGTTCATGCCCCCCCACAACCCTGTGTGTCACATTCATTAGTGTCCCATTTATTAGTGTCCCTCCCACTGTGTCCCATTTAATAGTGTCCCTCCCGGTGTGTCTCATTCATTACTGTCCCCCACCTCCAGGGGTGTCTCATTCATTAGTGTCCCCCCCCCCCTGTGTGTCACATTTATTAGTGTCCCCCCCCCCCTGTGTGTCACATTTATTAGTGTCCCCCCCTGTGTGTCACATTTATTAGTGTCCCCCCCCTGTGTGTCACATTTATTAGTGTCCCCCCCCCTGTGTGTCACATTTATTAGTGTCCCCCCCCCTGTGTGTCACATTTATTAGTGTCCCCCCCCCTGTGTGTCACATTTATTAGTGTCCCCCCCTGTGTGTCACATTTATTAGTGTCCCCCCCCCTGTGTGTCACATTTATTAGTGTCCCCCCCTGTGTGTCACATTTATTAGTGTCCCCCCCTGTGTGTCACATTTATTAGTGTCCCCCCCTGTGTGTCACATTTATTAGTGTCCCCCCCTGTGTGTCACATTTATTAGTGTCCCCCCCTGTGTGTCACATTTATTAGTGTCCCCCCCCCCCCGTGTGTCACATTTATTAGTGTCCCCCCCCCCCCGTGTGTCACATTTATTAGTGTCCCCCCCCTGTGTGTCACATTTATTAGTGTCCCCCCCCTGTGTGTCACATTTATTAGTGTCCCCCCCCTGTGTGTCACATTTATTAGTGTCCCCCCCCTGTGTGTCACATTTATTAGTGTCCCCCCCCGTGTGTCACATTTATTAGTGTCCCCCCCCCCCCCGTGTGTCACATTTATTAGTGTCCCCCCCCTGTGTGTCACATTTATTAGTGTCCCCCCCTGTGTGTCACATTTATTAGTGTCCCCACATCTCCCTCCCCCTGTGTGTCACATTTTTTATTGTCCCCTCATCTCCCTCCCCGTGTGTCACATTTATTAGTGTCCCCCTTATCCCCCCTGTGTGTCACATTTATTATTGTCCCCTCATCTCTCCCCCTGTGTGTCACAGTGATTAGTGTCCCCCTGAAGTGTGTCACGTTCATGCCCCCCCACAACCCTGTGTGTCACATTCATTAGTGTCCCATTTATTAGTGTCCCTCCCACTGTGTCCCATTTAATAGTGTCCCTCCCGGTGTGTCTCATTCATAACTGTCCCCACCTCCCGGGGTGTCTCATTCATTACTGTCCCCACCTCCCGGGGTGTCTCATTCATTACTGTCCCCCTCTCCCAGTGTGTCCCATTCATTACTGTCCCCCCCTCCCGGTGTGTCTCATCCATTACTGTTCCCCCTCCTCCGGTGTGTCCCATTCATTACTGTCCCCCCCTCCCGGTGTGTCTCATTCATTACTGCCCCCCCCCCCTCCGGTGTGTCCCATTCATTACTGCCCCCCCCCTCCGGTGTGTCTCATTCATTACTGCCCCCCCCCCCTCCCGGTGTGTCCCATTCATTACTGCCCCCCCCCCCTCCGGTGTGTCCCATTCATTTACTGCCCCCCCCCTCCGGTGTGTCCCATTCATTACTGCCCCCCCCCTCCGGTGTGTCTCATTCATTAGTCCCCCCCCCCTCCCGGTGTGTCCCATTCATTACTGCCCCCCCCCCCCCTCCGGTGTGTCCCATGTCCCTTCAGTTTTGGGTAATTATTATTCCTTTCCTCTCAGGTGGGCGGAGTCATCTCAGGTTCAGGAGACGAGCCCTCCGGTGAAGTCCGGTAAGTGTTGCGCCATGTGGGGTGTTGGGCGGTCTCTGGCGGTGGCGGCCCTCTCACCTCCTCCATGTTGTGTGTTGCAGAGAGCCCGGCGGTGACCCCGTGTTGGAGGACCGAGGAATTCACCGTCTCCAAAGATTGCTACAACTGTGACCAGTTTTTTTCGGTAAGTGTCCCTCCCTGGCTCCGCCCCCCCATGGTGCTCCCTCCATGGCTCCGCCCCCATGGTGCTCCCTCCCATCTACGCAGTAGATCCCGTATGGGGAGTGTCTGCAGGGTGATGGGCGGGACTGTGTGTGATCACTGACCTGTTGTAGAAGATTTGTTCAGCGCTCAGTAGGCCCCACCCACAGCGCTCCCCCATCCCCCGCACGCAATGATGGTTTCTCTTTCCCTTCCAGAAAGCGGTCAGTCAGTGCGGAGTCACCGGATTCATCGAGCAAGTCAGCTGCAGCCCCTCCAAGAAAGTGGAGTACAAGAGGTAAGCGAGTGGGGGGTGGGGAGGGGGCGGAGCTTAGAAGGAGCCGCCATGGCGGCTTGCGATCAGCGAACAGCTGCAGTGCTGTGTACCAATCCGCTGTGAAGGAGAGCTGGAGGGGGTGGGGTCACCAGACGATGGCACGAGCTGGTGGCTGTAGAATGTGGGTGGAGCTGTCTTTGGCTCCGCCTTGTGGGGGGTCCCAAAACTGTCATTCAGTGGGGAGGCTATTTTAGACTGTCAGCTCTTTAGCCAAGTGGTGCTCCCAGAAACAGAATGTACTAAGGCGCCGGTCTTGGGGGCGGGATTTCTTACTATTGACCTTGAAGAGAACCTGTCCAGGTAGATGTACAGGAGGAGCAGGGGCGGGACACTGTGAGAGCGGGGGCGGGTCATATGTAAATTTTAGTCCTGATGACACTACTTTAACTCATGGAAGCGATGAAGCATTCCCCGTCTGGGTCAGATTAGAGGGGTTGTCGGCCTGGGAGGGGGGCGGGGTATGTTTCTTGCTCACTCTGAGATTGTCTCCGCCCTCTTTTTTAGCTGCCGCTCGGTCACCATGGAGAAGAAGGTCTTCTGGGAGTTCGTGGGGATCACGATGGCGGCCGCCGTGGTCCTGGCGTTTGTGGTGGTGTTTCGGCAGAGGATGCTGGACAGGAGGGCCCTGGAGAAAGTGCGCAAGCAGATCGAGTCCATCTGATCCTCGGGGGCCGGACTTCCCCTCGCCGTGCTAGAGTAGGGACACGCCCCCACCTTCTGACCAATCCCATTCCTGGAGCTGCAGCAGTGATATTTCAGTTATGAGTGGAGTGCTGGCTTCCTCAATGTCTCGGGGGGACTCCAGCGGTGACCCCTCCCACCTTCATCCCCAGGGTTGTCACCAATGGGGGGAGTCCCTGAGACATGGGAGGGATTTATTCGCCTTCATCCATTGAAATGACTTGTTATGGGCGGTGTGACCCTTTACACTGTTGTCTGATCCTCGGGGGGGGGGGCACACTTGTCCCTCAGGACTCCGAGGGGGGGGCGCACACTGACTCTGAGGGGGGGGGGGGGTAAATTAGACGCTCATTCTGGGATATTTGGACTTTCGATGTATTTATTATAGAAACTGATACAGTGTTAAAGTTTTATATTTTTAGGAAAATAAAAAAATACTTTTCATTTTATTGTTTATTTCTTAAATACATTTCTTCACATTACTGAACATCACCATTGTGAAAGCTCCTCCCAGTGTGAGGTCATGTGATCGCTCCCAGTCAATGTAGTGAGAGCTCCTCCCAGTGTGGGGTCATGTGATCGCTCTCAACCAATGTAGTGAAAGCTCCTCCCAGTGTGAGGTCATGTGATCGCTCGCAGCCAATGTAGTGAAAGCTCCTCCCAGTCTGAGGTCATGCGAACCCTCCCAGCCAATGTAGTGAAAGCTCCTCCCAGTGTGAGGTCATGTGATCGCTCCCGACCAATGTAGTGAAAGCTCCTCCCAGTGTGAGGTCATGTGATCGCTCCCGACCAATGTAGTGAAAGCTCCTCCCAGTGTGAGGTCATGTGATCGCTCCCAGCCAATGTGGTGAAAGCTCCTCCCAGTGTGGGGTCATGTGATCGCTCCCAACCAATGTAGTGAAAGCTCCTCCCAGTGTGAGGTCATGTGATCGTTCCCGACCAATGTAGTGAAAGCTCCTCCCACTGTGGAGTCATGTGATCGCTCCCAGCCAATGTAGTGAAAGCTCCTCCCAGTGTGAGGTCATGTGAACCCTCCCAGCCAATGTAGTGAAAGCTCCTCCCAGTCTGAGGTCATGCGAACCCTCCCAGCCAATGTAGTGAAAGCTCCTCCCAGTGTGAGGTCATGTGAACCCTCCCAGCCAATGTAGTGAAAGCTCCTCCTAGTGTGGAGTCATGTGATCGCTCCCAGCCAATGTAGTGAAAGCTCCTCCCAGTGTGAGGTCATGTGATCGCTCCCAGCCAATGCAGTGAGGGCCTCCATCCAACTGACACCAATGATTTGAGGGGCTATTCCCTCCAGGGGGGGTCACTATTCTGTAACACCAATGATTTGGGGGTCTCCATCCAACTGACACCAGCATAACAATGACCCAAAACATACCGCCAAGGCAACAAAGGAGTGGCTTAAGAAGAAGCACATTAAAGGTCCTGGAGTGGCCTAAACAGTCTCCAGACCTTAATCCCATAGGAAATGTATGGAGGAGGGGAAACGTTGGAGTTTCGAAGGGACATCTAAGAATCCTTCAGGACTTAGAGAAGAGAAAATCCCTCCTGAGATGTGTGGAGACCTGATTACCAACTACTAAGGGGGTCAAATACTTATTCTCCCCTCGCTGTAGATGGACAGAACCTTCCCGTGTATGGCGGACGATCCCATTGGCCGGTCCGTGCGTCTCCTCTCTCCCCCCCTTATTCTCTTATCTCTCGGATTGTTTCTTCCTCCATTGATGACTCATCCCCCCTCTTATCACAAGTTGTACAGATTTATCTTCCTCGTCTCAGACGTCAAATTAAACAAAGTATTTATTTCCTCCTCTACAATAATCCGCCCCGCAGGGCGAGCGCTCGGGCGCCATCGCTCCCATCCCAAGCCTCATCCCCCATCATCATCAGATTAGCGCTTCGAGGATCAGCTCATCTGGCGGGATTGTCTTCTTCTCAATCATGGCCGTCCCTCGGGGGGGGCTACGTCTCCGGAGATTGGCGGTTCTCTCGGGATGCTGTCTTCCGATCGAGAGATAAGCGGAGTGTCTCGGTTTGCGCGCTCCTCTCGTCTCGTCTCTCTCTCTCTTCCAATATGGCGGACAGTTTTCTCAAACTTCGCACAAGTTTCAGAAGAAGAAGCGTGGGGGGCGGCCCCTCCCCCCACCGGCCGTCTCTCAGAGGCACCTCAGGAAGAATTGGTTGCAGACGCTCCGTCTGGGGCAGTCGCAGAGCTTGCCGATCCGGAGTCCGCGTTTTACCGCGCACGCGTCTCCCATGATGCACTGAGGAAGAGAAGGCGGGAAAAACGTGCGTTAGCTGGGTGATGTCATAGGGCGGTACAGAGACTGATGTGACTGTGGGGGGAGGGGACATTAGAGTGTAAGCTCCTCTGTACAGAGACTGATGTGACTGTGGGGGGGGGGGAGGGGACATTAGAGTGTAAGCTCCTCTGTATAGAGACTGATGTGACTGTGGGGGGGAGGGGACATTAGAGTGTAAGCTCCTCTGTACAGAGACTGATGTGACTGTGGGAGGAGGGGACATTAGAGTGTAAGCTCCTCTGTACAGAGACTGATGTGACTGTGGGGGGAGGGGACATTAGAGTGTAAGCTCCTCTGTACAGAGACTGATGTGACTGTGGGGGGGGGGGGAGGGGACATTAGAGTGTAAGCTCCTCTGTACAGAGACTGATGTGACTGTGGGGAGGAGGGGACATTAGAGTGTAAGCTCCTCTGTACAGAGACTGATGTGACTGTGGGGGGGGGGGAGGGGACATTGGAGTGTAAGCTCCTCTGTACAGAGACTGATGTGACTGTGTGGGGGAGGGGACATTAGAGTGTAAGCTCCTCTGTACAGAGACTGATGTGACTGTGGGGGGGGGGGAGGGGACATTAGAGTGTAAGCTCCTCTGTACAGAGACTGATGTGACTGTGGGGGGGAGGGGACATTAGAGTGTAAGCTCCTCTGTACAGAGACTGATGTGACTGGGGGGGGGGGAGGGGACATTGGAGTGTAAGCTCCTCTGTACAGAGACTGATGTGACTGTGGGGGGAGGGGACATTAGAGTGTAAGCTCCTCTGTACAGAGACTGATGTGACTGTGGGGGGGAGGGGACATTAGAGTGTAAGCTCCTCTGTACAGAGACTGATGGATGTGGGGGGGGGGGGACATTAGAGTGTAAGCTCCTCTGTACAGAGACTGATGTGACTGTGGGGGGAGGGGACATTAGAGTGTGAGCTCCTCTGTACAGAGACTGATGTGACTGTGGGGGGGGAGGGGACATTAGAGTGTAAGCTCCTCTGTACAGAGACTGATGTGACTGTGGGGGGAGGGGACATTAGAGTGTAAGCTTCTCTGTACAGAGACTGATGTGACTGTGGGGGAGGGGACATTAGAGTGTAAGCTCCTCTGTACAGAGACTGATGGGACTGTGGATGGGGCATTAGAGTGTAAGCTCCTCTGTACAGAGACTGATGTGACTGTGGGGGGGACATTAGAGTGTAAGCTCCTCTGTACAGAGACTGATGGGACTGTGGGGGGGGGGGGAGACATTAGAGTGTAAGCTCCTCTGTACAGAGACTGATGTGACTGTGGAGGGGGGCATTAGAGTGTAAGCTCCTCTGTACAGAGACTGATGTGACTGTGGGGGGGGGGGGACATTAGAGTGTAAGCTCCTCTGTACAGAGACTGATGTGACTGTGGGGGGGGGGGGACATTAGAGTGTAAGCTCCTCTGTACAGAGACTGATGTGACTGTGGGGGGAGGGGACATTAGAGTGTAAGCTCCTCTGTACAGAGACTGATGTGACTGTGGGGGGGGGGGACATTAGAGTGTAAGCTCCTCTGTACAGAGACTGATGTGACTGTGTGGGGGGGGGGACATTAGAGTGTAAGCTCCTCTGTACAGAGACTGATGTGACTGTGGGGGGGGGGGGGGACATTAGAGTGTAAGCTCCTCTGTACAGAGACTGATGTGACTGTGGGGGGAGGGGACATTAGAGTGTAAGCTCCTCTGTACAGAGACTGATGTGACTGTGGGGGGGAGGGGACATTAGAGTGTAAGCTCCTCTGTACAGAGCCTGATGTGACTGTGGGGGGAGGGGACATTAGAGTGTAAGCTCCTCTGTACAGAGACTGATGTGACTGTGGGGGGGAGGGGACATTAGAGTGTAAGCTCCTCTGTACAGAGACTGATGTGACTGTGGGGGGGGAGGGGACATTAGAGTGTAAGCTCCTCTGTACAGAGACTGATGTGACTGTGGGGGGGGGGGGGACATTAGAGTGTAAGCTCCTCTGTACAGAGACTGATGTGATTGGCTCAGTGACCTCTGTACAGCGCTCCGGTATATGTCGGCGCTATATACATGTATAATATGGGGCAGGGCTCACCTTGGGCATTTGGCTGAGTTTGGACTCCCACAGGATTCCTCTCTTGGATTGGAGTTTTTCCAGGACATCCTGAAGCTCCAGAAGCTGCGGACAGACGGAGGGACATTTATTGATCATATTAGACAGAATATCCCGGAATCCGATCAATACATCCCAATATTATAATAATAAACTACCAAATATCAAATGAAATAATACAATGCGGACGTTCTGATTGGTTCTCTCGTTAGAGGCGGGGTCAGACACTTGGTGAGGGGGGTCAGGTAGGAGGTTTTTGCAGAGATAGATTGATTATTGATGATCGAAAAAAAAATGATTGATCTTAGAAAGATTATTGATCATAGGTATATAGTCACATAGATTTATAGATAAGTTGATTTATAACAGAGCGGTTGGTAATACAATAGATTGATAATTGATTAAAGATCAATTAAAAAAAAATGTAGATTGATAATAAGATAAATTATGCTGATTGATTAACTGATATATTTTTAATATTTTTAATTTTAATAAATTCAATTTTATAGTGAAGTTGGTATTAAATTGATATTAGATAAACAATATTAGATTGACAATTAATTGATTGATTATAGATAGATTGAGAGATACTAGATTGATAGTAAGATACATTTTTCTTATTGATTAAAGATGGAATAATAGATTTATAATAGAGAGGTTGGTAATAGAATAAATCAATAATAGATAAACAATATTAGATTGATAATTGATTGATTAAAATTAGATTGAGAGATAATAATAATATTGACTGATAATCTATTACCAACCGCTCTATTATAAATGTTATCAGTCTATCTTTAATTAATCAGCATATCAATCAATCAATATTATTATCTCTCAATCTAATTTTAATCAATCAATTATCAATATAATATTGTTTATTATTGATTTATTGTATTGTTAATCTATTACCAACCTCTCTATTATAAATGTTAACAATACAATAAATAAATAATATTAGATTTGATAATTAATGGATTGATTAAAGATAATAGATTGATAATAAAATACATTTGCTGATTGATTAAAGATGGACTGATAGATTTTTAGATAGTGAAGTTTGTAATAGATTGATTCAATAAATTGATAATAGATAAACAATATGATATTGATTAAAGACAGACTGATAACATTTATAATAGTGAAGTTGGTAATTGATTGATACAACAAACTGATAACAGATAAACAATATTAGATTGACAAATATTAATTGATTAAAGATAAGATTAAGAGATAATAGATTGATAAAAAGATACATTTTGCTGATTGATTTTTTTTTTTTTTTAATAGTGAAGTTGATAATAGATAAATCAATTATCAATCTAATGTTGTTTATTAAAGATAGGCTGGTAACATTTATAATAGAGAGATTGATAATAGATTTATAATACAATAAATTGATTGATAAATTTGATTATTAATTAATTAAAGATAGATTTTGCGCAAATAGATTAATAATATGTTACATTATTCTGATTGAATAAAGATAGACTTTTAGTAGTGAAGTTGGTAATAGATTGATACAATAAATTGATAACAGGTAAACAATATAAGGTTGATAATTGATTGATTAACGATAGACTGATAGATTTAGGTAGATAATAGATTGAGAAAACAATTAATTGATGATAAACAATATTAGATTGATAATGGAGTAATTCAGGATAGATTGAGAGATAATAGATTGATAATAGGATAAATTATGGTTATTGATTAAAGATGGACTGATAGATTTATAATAGAGAGTTTGGTAATAGATTGATAATACAATAAATTGATAGATAAATTATATCAGATTGATAATTGATTGATTAAAATTAAAATGATTTGATAATAATATTGATTGATAGATATGCTGATTAATTAATGGTAGATTGATAAATTTATAATAGAGAGGTTGAGAATTGATTGATAACAGGTAAACAATATTAGATTGATAATTGATTAATTAAAGATAGATTGAGAGATAATAGATTGATAATAAGATAAATTATGCTTATTGATTAAAGATAGACTGATAGATTTATAATGGAGAGGTTGGTAATAGATTGATCCAATACATTGATAACAGATAAACAATATTAGATTGATAATTGATTGATTAAAGATAGACTGGAATTGTTTTAATAGTAAAGTTGATAATATTTTGAAACAATATTAGATTGATAAATTGATTAAAGACAGACTGGGAGATATCAGATCGATTATAGGATAGATTGATAACAATAAAGATTGGTTGATATTAAAAAATAGACTGATCAATAACAGGCGTATAATGAATATATTGATTGATAATAGATTTCTAATAAACATAATAGATATTTTATAATAAGATTGACAAAGTGACGATAGGAAGACACATCGATAGATGGATAGACTTTTAATGATTTGTTGTAACGGGTTGTACTTCTAGAGCTGTCCCATATTTCTGCCTAGATTTTATTAGGCTATGTATTATGTATGTATAACCTTTAATTATAAATAATAATAATATAATAATAATAATTTTTTGTATATATAATCTTTAATAATAAATGATAATAAATAATATATATATTAGGTATATCTAACCTATAATAAATGATAATAAATAATATATAGTAGGTATATATAACATATAATAATAATAATAATAATAATAATAATAATAATAAATAATATATATAGTAGGTATATATAACATATAATAATAATAATAATAAATAATATATATAGTAGGTATATATAACCTATAATAATAAATGATAATAAATAATATACAGTAGGTATATATAACATATAATAATAATAATAAATAATATATATAGTAGGTATATATAACCTATAATAATAATAATAATAAATAATATATAACATTTACAAAACAACAAATATATAAAATTGTGGAGACTCACCAGCTCTTTCTCGCTGCCCCTGGGATTGGCGCGCGTTTTGCCGATCTCCAGGACGGCGAGCAGAGAGGCGATAAGGCACAAGGACAAGGCTGGGGTCCGGTGTGCGGGGCTCATGGCTGGTGGTGGTCGGTGGCTCGTCCAGTCAGTGACGGGGATTAGGTGGGGCTCGTTGGGTGATAAACGCTCGGCACAGGGGGCGGCACGTCGGGTCACTAAGCCGGGAAAGAAAGAAAACCTGAATGACTTGGGCTGATCTCCGGAGAAAATCCCGGCTCTGATGTCATTTGCAGATAAGGAAACAATGTTGTGTTTTTTTACAAATTTTCCAAACAGTATCTGCGAGAGATCCGAGGATGTGAGCGCCGATTATCGTTCCATGTGATCGCCGATTATCGTTCCATGTGATCGGTCACTTCAGGGCCCTCTACAGCCAAACTCCAGCCAATGGGAAGAACTCCATCAAGTTTTGTTTCTTCCCGTCTTGTCATTGAGATTTTCCACTTCCTACCATAATAATATGTTGGGGGTGTGGTTTAGGAGATCGGCTAATTTGCGTATTAACTCCTCCCACCCGCAGGTTCCTAAAAAGTGCATTAATAATATTTATAAACAATGTTACTTTGTATCTCTATCTCCTGTCTGATCAATGTTTATAAGCTGGTCACTCAGACCATGAATCCAGGCTGTCTTGAAGCCCCCAATTCAGATACCCAAGAATTTTGCGATGAATTATCGGATTTCTTCATCAATAAAATTGAGGGAATCCGGGAAAGCATTCGGCAAAACAATACCCCCCTCAACCCCCCCCAATCAACCACATAACATCCACAGAAACTTTCTACAATCAACAAAGTTCACTCTGGAACCCATCTCCGTTGATGCCACTAAAAATATCATCAGTACTTTGCGAAACAGCACAGCGCCTAATGATATTATCCCCACTAAACTGCTGAAGGAATGTGCCGACATCCTGGCACCTCCTATCACGCAGCTTATAAACCAATCATTTAAGGAAGGCATAGTGCCCCCCCCTGCTGAAAGAGGGCACAATCCAGCCCATCTTGAAAAAGCCTACCCTGGACCCCAAGGACCCAACTCACCGCCGGCCCATAACAGGCCTAAATGTTTTCTCCAAGATAATGGAGAAAGTAGTGGTGCAACAGCATCTAAATACCCACAACCTACTTGATCCATTTCAATCGGGTTTCCGTCCAGGACACGGGACAGAAACCGCATTGCTCAAAATATGGGACGACGCTCTAGAGGCCGCAGAAGAAGGAGAATCTTGTCTCCTGGTTCTGCTGGACCTAAGCGCAGCCTTTGACACGGTAAACCACAAACTGCTACTGACTCGGCTGGCTGAGGTAGCCAGAGTCGCAGAAGGTGATCTATCATGGTTCTCCTCCTTTTTGGAAAACCGATCACAAACAGTGAAATTGAGACCTTTCACTTCTGGAAAACGCACAGTAACATGCGGAGTCCCTCAAGGATCCCCCCTGTCACCGGTGCTCTTCAACATCTATCTTCGCCCTCTCTTTGAAATCATCAGCAGCCAAGAACTACTTTATCACTCATATGCAGACGACACCCAACTGTATTTTCGCATCTGCAATAAAAAGGATCACCACCTCAGTTTAGAGACATGCCTCTCTTTGATAGAAAACTGGATGACAAAGAGTTATCTTAAACTCAACAGTTCCAAAACAGAACTTCTTCTGTTTCACGTCAGTCGTAAGAATCAACCTGCAACAACTTGGACTCCCCCGCCCATTCTGGGCCAAATCATCACCCCTAGCGACAAAGTCAGAAGTCTGGGGGTCATCTTCGACACCTACATGACAACGGACGCACAAATAGGGTCAGTAGTCAGCGGATCTCACCATCTGCTGCGCCTACTACGCAGACTTATTCCTTTTATTCCCAAAGAAGACGTAGCGGTCGTGGTGGGAACAATTGTGAACTCCAGACTGGACTATGCAAATGCCCTTTACCTCGGACTCCCTAAGTACCAAATCGCTCGTCTGCAAGTCGTTCAAAATACGGCCGCCAGACTGGTGACTGGGAAAAAACCCTGGGAATCAATCTCACCCTCACTGAGATCCCTTCACTGGTTACCAGTAAAAGACAGAATTACTTTTAAAACACTCTGTCTGACGCATAGATGTATTCATGGGAAGGCCCCGCAATATCTATGCGAAAAAATAAAAGCTCATAATCCCAATCGCATTCTGCGATCCACCAATCAAAATCTGGTCAAGGTACCCAAAGCCAACTACAAGTCCAAGGGAGAAAGAAGATTTGCGCTCCAAGGTCCCAGACTATGGAACGCTTTACCAACCAGCATTCGGTTGGAGGAGAACCACTCAGCATTCAGGAGAAAGATCAAGACTCATCTCTTTTGATACCAAAGGAGACAGGAACAACAAGCGCCCAGAGGCGATTTACTTCGCATGTGCCGCGCTATATAAGTTTTTCATTCATTCATTCAATGTTACTTTGTATCTCTCTATCTCTTGTCTGATCAATGTTTATAAACACGGGGCCAGATTCACAGAGCCCTTACTCCGGTGTATCTCGCGTTAGACCGGAGTACTTTCAAATTACGCGCGTCGTTTCATTAGCCTGAAGCCTCAAACCATGAAACGACAGCTTCGGGCTTCAATCCAACTGGCTTACGTGTTCGTACGCCTTCGGATCTACGCTGCAATAATTTTGCGGCCGCTGGATGGACTTCCCGTCGTTTTCCGCGTCAGGGTATGCAAATGAGCATTTTCCGACGAACCACGAAGTTACGAGCGTCGCTCGCAATCTCTTACGGCATCTGTAGTCATCTTTTTGCCACGTAAAGTTATTCCAGCTTTTATCTGGTCTCGTTTTAGACGGCCCATGTTAAGTAAGGCCGTCGTTCCCGCGTCGAATTTCAAAGTCTTTTTTTATTTTTTACGTAATTCGTCCGGGAATAGGAATGTCCGTAAACGACGCTACTCAAACAAAAAATGACGTAACGACGTGATTTCGCGCAATGCACGGCGGGAAATTTCTGAACGGAGCATGCGCAGTTCGATCGCCGCGGGGACGCGCCTAATTTAAATGCTTCACACCCCCTAATCGCGTATTTCGATTCCGCCGCGAGAAATACACTACGCCGCCGTACCTTACGGGCCGTAATCTACCTGAATTCGTCGTAGAGCCAGGTAAAATACGGCGGCGTAGTGTATCCCTGATACTCTGCGCCAATGTAATTGTATATGAATCTGGCCCACTGTTCCTTTCTATCTCTTTTTTTCTAAAACGTTTTTATCTCCAGTCTTTGAGTCAGGGCTTGTATATACATTTTGACCCCGCCCCCTCCTCCCACAATGCAATGTGGCCCCGCCGGCGTCCTTTTCAGGAATGGGAGACGCAAGTCGGGATTTGCGCACTATTATCCAGCGCCAGCCGGACGCAGAGGGTGAAATCTAATTGGTGGCGCCGTCTTCATTCCTCCTAAAATAAATCTCCTGAATTGGGGTTATAAATTTTATTATAATTTTCATTAAGTTCCTGCAGCCGCCAGTGCGACCAGATGGCGGTGAGACGCCGCCGCCGCCAAATCGCCTCCGCCGCCGCCGCCTGCCTTCCATGCAAATAAAGGCATTATTTGGTGGCACGCGGGATCAATGAGATTAAGGAGCATCTTGGATATCGCTATATTATGCCGCCCGCCGTCTCCGAGGCGCCCGCGCCGTACATCACCCGAGATAATGACATCCTATCATGACGCGGCAGGCGGCGGAGACGTCCTCTGATCACCATCAGTTATTTCTAAATCCTCTCAGCGGCGACCTTTGCGCGTTCGTACGGCGCGGGCGCCTGCGAGTTATAAAACCCGCTACTCGCGGCAAAATTCAGCAGGTTTTTTCACAGTGCTCCTGGGCAGACCCACCACCTCTCATCGCTTACCCGAGCTGCAAAACGCACGTTGCTGGCGTAACGCGATCGGTTCCTAAATCTTTTTACGTGACGCACTCGGAAATTCTAATTATACTCGGCGGCTGCGAATACACGTGGATTTTTTTTAAACCTAATCACAAAAGACGTCAAGGCCGTTTCACCGGCTGCGAATCGGCGGCCGTTTGGCGTCATTGCTCGGAGCGCTCCGAGGTGACGGTGACATAAGAAGACTAATTGCGAGTCGCTCACCTCGCCGCGCTCAGCTAATCACTTCCACCGCAGATAAGCCGCAGATTATGTAAACGGATTACAGGCCGGCCCACCTACCCGAGGGCGGGGCGCGAGGAACCGACGGATCGGGGGATCACCTGGCGCCCTCTGGTGGGGTTCAAATTTTTTTTACATTCAGTAACAAAAAAAAAAATTATAATAATATATCAGAAAGACACATTGTAATCATTTTATGTTATTAAATTTCTCCTCTCTGCAATCATGGCAACTGTATTCACAAGATAGAAAAGTATAAAAAAAATAATATTAATAATGAATAGAATTTATAAATAAAAATAAAAAAATATATATGAAAAAAAATATATATATATTTTACTTCTTTTATTTATAAATACTATTCATTTTTAATTTTGATAACATAGAATAATATGTGTATACATACATATGTATATAAAAATATTATTCTATTTTATAAAATTTATGCTAAATAGAATTATAAAAAAAAAAAAAAAAAGTAAAAAAAAAATGAAATAAAAAAATAATATATATATATATATATATATATATATATATATATATATATATATATATATATATAATGAATACATGTCTTTCTGATATATTGGGGGAAAAAACAAAAATATCAGAAAGACACGTTATTATTCTATTTTATAAAATTAATAATGAATAGAATTATAAATAAAAGAAGTAAAGCAATAATAAATATATATATATATATATATATATATATATATATTTCTATTTACTATTAATTTTAGAAAATATAATAATAATAATATATATTGAATATGTGTCTTTCTGATATATTGGGGAAAAAACTAATATATCAGAAAGGCATGTTGTATTCATTTTATCTTATTAAATCCTAATATTCTCCTCTCTGCAACCATGGCAACAGTATTCAGAAATAGAATAGAAAAGTATATACAAATATTATTGTTCTATTTTATAAAATTAATAATGAATAGAATTATAAATAAAATAAGTAAAACATTTTTTTATAAAATAATATATATTTTATTTTTTATTATTATTATTATTATTATTATTATACAGGATAATGCAATATTAGATTTAATAAAATAAAATTATTACAAGGGCCCAGATTCAGAGAGAATTGGATTCTCGTAGCGTATCAGAAATACACTACGCCGCCGTTTTTTACCTGGCTCTACGTGGAATCCAGGTAGATTTTGTCCAGTAAACGACGGCGGCGTAGTGTATTTCTCCCGTCGCAATCCATCTACGCGAGTAGGGGGCGTGAAGGATTTAAAATAGGCGCGTTCCCGCGGCGATCGAACTGCGCATGCTCCGTTCGCAAGTTTCCCGCCGTGCATTGCGCGAAATCACGTTGTTACGTCATTCGTTGTTTGAGTAGCTTCGTTTACGGACATTTCTATTCCCGAACGAGTTACGTAAAAAAAAAAAAAAAAAAAATTAAAATCGACGTGGGAACGACGGCCATACTTAACATGGGCTACGTAAAGTTAGAGCAGCAAAAAGCTGGTCTAACAGTACGTAAAAAAAAAAACAGACGTAAGCGATTGCAAAGACCGCTCGTATCTTCGTGGATCGCCGTAAAAACACATTTGCATATCCCGTCGCATCAAAACGCCGCGAACTCCTCCCAGCGGCCGCAAACATATCGCAGCGTAGATCCGAAGGCTTACGAAGACGTAAGCCTCTCGGATCGAAGCCCGAAGCCGCCGTATCATGGTTTGAGGATTCACACTAGTGATACGGCGCGCGAAATTTGAAATTACTCCTGTCTAACCCCAGTTACACGGGCGTAATCGCTTTATGAATCTGGGCCAATGTGTCTGGTGTGTGTATATCTGTTTATTATTAATAAAAAGAATAATAATATTTTTATATACATATATATATATATTTAAAAATGAATAGTATTTATAAATAAAAGAAGAAAAAAAACATTTATATATTTTTTTATCTATAGATTCTATTCATAATTAATTTTTATACTTTTCTATCTTGTGAATACAGTTCCCATGGTTGCAGAGAGGAGAATATTAGGATTTAATAAGGTAAAATGAATACAAGGGGCCAGATTCACGTACATTGGCGCATTTTTTGACCGGCGTAGCGCACCTCCTTTACGTTAGACTGCCGCAATGTAGCGGCGCAATCACCGTATTCTCGTTTGATTTGCGCAGAAATTAGCGCCGGTGCAACGTAATTTCAGAGGCGGAAGGCGGAGTAATTCAAATTGGGAAGGACGTGGGCGTGTTACATTGAAATGAGCCGTGACCCCATGCAAATGAAGGGCCGGCCGGCTCGCGCATGCGCACATGAAGCAGACCATGGTCAGCACCTCTGTGTGCATGCTCACAACTCGGGAACGGCGCAATCAGTGAAATTGGAAGTGGACCCGGGCAACTTAGTGAACTACGCAGACAGCATAAATAGACACAAACGCACTTCCTTTGCAAAAGTACATCCCTTTGTATCCCTCCCTCTACAGCAAGGTGCTTTTGTTCTGTTGTTTGTTGCGTTGTGACTTGTCTTTGTGATATTTGTGGACTGTTTGATCTTGTGTTTTGTAGAAGATATTTGAAAGTGTTTTTGGTGACTGCTTGTGAGACTTTTTGGTTGATAGATTTTTGTTTGTTTGTTTTGTTGCTTGATTTTTCCTGCTTGTTTTTGTGAGTGATTTTTGGTGATTGTTTGGGAGAGAGTTGTTGGATGAGTATGACTGAGAGGAAGCGGAAGAGCAATTTTTCTTTGGGGGAGAAACAAATAATTGCCCGGGCCATTACCCAATATGGGCGTTTTCTGCACGGCCCGGAGAGTGCCAACACCACCCCGGCCAGGAGGCGTGATATCTTGCAGAACATTACCGACCAGGTAAATTCAACGGGGGGGGGGGGGGGGAGACCCGGACACACGAGGGGATCGAAAAGAAAATCAATTATCTCCGGCGTTTGGTCCGAAAGAAGCTGGCCAAAATGGCAGCCCATGCCAGGGGCACTGGAGGGGGCCCACCATGCCCTGTTAGGCTGACAGCGGAGGAGCGTGCGGTGGCCCAGACCTTTCATAGACAACAGGTGGAGGGCCTGCCTGGCTATGACTCCAGTCATGAAGCCGTGATGCCAGATGAGGTTCTTTTGCCCTATCAGGTGTGTAGCATGTGGGGGGAGGGGAGGGAATATGTGGCAAGTGTGTGGGTCCTCCAACCTGTGAATGTTTTGTGTCATCCACAGATGTGCAGGAGGGAGCTGGGCCATCTGGCCTGACCGCACCATCCCCAGGACAGCAGCCTGATGAGGACCCCCCGACAAGGCCGGAATCCTCGGAGGAGGTTGAGGAGTAGGAGTTTGAGGAGGAGGAGGATGTCATGTCAGCCAGTGGATTGTTGTTTTTGGAGGAGTCTTCTCTCTGGGGCTAGCCCCTCCCACTCCTCCCCCAACAGGGCCCCCCCCAAGGGGCTCCCCTTCTCCCCGGCCACAAGCCTCAGCTGGAGGCAGGAAGTCATTCCAGAAGACCAGGGGGGTGGCCGAGGTTCTGCCCGCCAATCTGAGAAGGGACCAGGCCCTTCAGACCCGCCATCTGGGACAGGTCAGCCAGACTTTGGTGCGGATGGAGGAGAGCCTGTCCTCCATAAAGGATACGCTTGGGGACCTGGACTGCCACTCCCGGACTCTTACAAACTGCCTTAACGACCTGCAGACTACAACAGCAGGCGTTGGGCAGGATGTGAGGGCCCTCACCCAGGCTATCCAGGCCAACACGGCAACACTAAGTGCTGGCCTGACCAGAATTGCCGTGGCCTTGGAGGGCAGGCCGCCAGGTGGGCAGAGACCAGGGGCTGCTCCTCCTTCCCCGGATTACCCCCCCTCCCCATGAGTCTCCCCTGAGGAGCCATGGCCGTGGGCGCCCCAGGCGTGGCTCACGCCAGCGGCATTAATTTGTTTTCCCCCCTTTTGTTTCAGGTTTTTTTTTTGGAAATTTTTTTTTTTTGGAAATTTTTTTTTTTTGCTGGACAATTTGTTTTTGTTTTTTTGTGTTGTGAATAATTTCGAATGTGGGGGTGATATTCCTGCCGTAAAAGGGGTGTCACCCTCAGTTTTGGTGGAGAAGGGTACCCCAGGACCAGGGAGAAGTGATCCTCAGGTCCGTGTGAATGGTGTATGAATGTACAGTGACGTACACAAGCCCAGCATGGTGGACTGGTGCCAATCCAATGTGATGAGGATGTGGGGTGTGTGTGCTAGGGACCACAGTGGTGTGCATGCATGCATTCTCATTGTGCCATGATTAATGTGTGTGTTTAACGTGCAAAGATGCCTAATGTGAGCTGTCTCCTGGCTGCTCTTCCCTCAGAAGACGGGGTAACCTCGGTTAGGGGGTGATTGTCTGGTTCAGGGGTCAGGTCATCACGTAGGTCAATCTGCAGGCCCTTTCTCACTGCAAAGTTGTGCAGCATGCAACATGCAACGATGATATGGCACACGAAGTTTGGGGAATACAAGAGGGTCCCCCCAGACTTATCCAGGCATCGGAAACGGGACTTCAGGAGCCCAAATGTGCGCTCCACCACTGCACGTGTTTGGGCGTGGGCTTCATTGTATCTTTCCTCTCCTGGTGTTTGGGGGGTTCCGGATAGGAGTCATGAGATGGGGTCATGAGATGGGGTCCCAGTGGATATGCAGAGTCACCTGTAAGGGAAAAGACAGGAGGATGTTAGTCATGCATGTGCCCCTTGTGATGTGTGCATCATGGGGGGGGACAGTCATGCCTGCCACCCATGTCACTCACCAACCAGCCAGGTGTCCCCATACACATTCTGATCGAATTCCATTCGGATGGGGCTCTGACGGTATATGAAGCTGTCATGGCTGGATCCGGGGTGTTTGGCACGGACGTGCCATATTAGGCCTTGGGCATCGACTATCACCTGTACGTTGATGGAATGCCAATGCTTCCGATTGCGGTATATGTGCTCTGTCTCCTGGGGGGGCTGGAGTGCCACATGTGTGCAATCAATGGCCCCCACAGTGCGTGGGAATCTGGCAATTCTGTAGAAATCTGTCATTGCCTTCCTCCGCAGGTCCTCCTGGGTGGGTTTGATGATTTGGTTGGCCATGCGTCTGAGGATTGCAGGGACAACCTGGTGCACACATCTGCTTATGGTGGACTGTGACATCCCAGCCACCACTCCACTTGTACGCTGAAAAGAGCCACTGGCAAGGAAATGGAGTGTTGCCAGGACCTTCACCAGTGGCTGCACTGCTTGTGAGCGGTGTGTTGGGCTGGTGATGTCCTCCTGCAGGTTTGTGGTTAATTCCAGGATGGCATGAGGGTGAATCGTGAATCTGAGATGCGATACACCTCAGAATCACTCATGCCAAAGAGGTCTATGCGGGTGCGGTATATCCTCTCCCGTGCCCTCCTCCGTGCCCTCCTCCGTGCCCTCCTCCGTGCCCTCCTCAGTGCCCTCCTCCTTCTTTGCTCATCTAAAGTCAGTAGTATAGCTATGCGCGACGATGCCCCTGGCATGTTGGCATACAGATTGTTGTGCAACAAGTGTGGCTGCTCAGCTCCTCACTAACAGTGTTGCTTTATCTGACATGTAGACGGATTGTCTAATTTTATTCCACCTTTTATATGGTCTAATTTTAGACAGGACATTTTGCTGTTGCGCACAGCGCGTAGCCTGCGCTGCCCCAACGTTCTTTTGTGGATCCCCGTAACTCCCTCATTTGCATATTTGAATAGCAAATCAATGGTGTGTCTAGCGCAGTTTTGCGCGGACGGATACGCCGGTCTATCGAAATTACCCCGGTCGAAAAAAAAGTAGATTTCATGCGTATATCATTTTGGGGATGCGGCGCATCGATACGCATGCGCAAATTTAGACTTACGCCGCGCATCTCCTGTAACGCCGGCGTAATCGCTCTGTGAATCTGGCCCAATGTCTTTCTGATATATAGGGGCAGATTCACAAAACAATTACGCCTGTCTAACTGGGGTTAGACAGGAGTAATTTCAAATTTCGCGCGGCGTATCACTAGTTTGAATCCTCAAACCATGATACGCCGGCTTCGGGCCTCGATCCGAGAGGCTTACGTCTTCGTAAGCCTTCGGATCTACGCTGCCATCTATTTGCGGCCGCTGGGAGGAGTTCGCGTCGTTTTGGTGCGTCGGGATATGCAAATGTGTTTTTACGGGGATTCACGAACATACGAGCGGGCGTCGCGCAATCGTTTTCGTCTATTTTTTACTACGTAATGTTAGAGCAGCTTTTTGCTGCTCTAACTTTACGTAGCCATGTTAAGTATGGCCGTCGTTCCCGCTTCGAATTTATTTAAATTTTTATTTTGTTTACGTAACTCGTCGGGACGTGGATCGGCCGTAAAGTACGCTACATAAACAACGAATGACGTCACGACGTGATTTCGCGCAATGCACGGCGGGAAATTTGCGAACGGAGCATGCGCAGATCGATCGCCGCGGGAACGCGCCTAATTTAAATGTTTCACGCCCCCTACTCGCGCAGATGGATTGCGACGGGAGAAATACACTACGCCGCCGTCGTTTACCGTAGAAAATCTACCTGAATTCCACGTAGAGCCAGGTAAAAAACGGCGGCGTAGCGTATTTCTGATACGCTACGCTAAGCAAAATGTCTGTGAATCTGCCCCATATTCTTTTTTTTTTTTTATAAATGTTTTTACCTGAATGTGAAAACTAAAATAAGAACAACATCAGAGGGCGCTAGGTGAGCCTCTGACCTGTTGGTGCCTCGCACTTTGCCTGCAGGTAGATATATTTATATGACACATTGTAATAATTTTATTTTATTAAAACTAATTACATTTTATTAAATCTAATATTCTTTTCTTTGCAACCATGGCAACATTATTCACAAACTATATTAGATTGTAAATTCGCATTATCCTGTATAATAAAAATATATATGAAATAAATACAATAATATTGTTTTATCTTATAAAATTTATAATAAAAAAAAAATATATAAATAAGACACAAAAAAAGGAGACATGGTGGCACTTCCATCGTAAAAGATTCTCGCTTTATTATAAATCCATTAAAGACATGCTCATGGAAAAGTCTGCAAAACGCGTTTACACACCTGTTATTAATCACTGACGTGTCTTATTTATTAATTTTATTATTCGTTTTATAATATAGAATAATATTATCATATTTATTTATTATATATTTTATATCTTCTGAAAACTCTTGCAATGGCTGCAGGGAAGAGAAAATAAATGAAATAAGATAAAATTATTACACCATAACAATTTTACCTTTAAAAATGATTAATAAAAATAATTAATAATAAAAGAAAAAATACAAATATATATCAGACACATTGTAAAATTGTAATAATTTTATTTGATTAAATCTAATATTATTTACTTTGTAATCATGGCAACATGATTCACAAACTATATTAGATTGTAAGCTCGCATTATCCTGTATAATAATAATAATAATAATAATAATAAAAAATTAATAAAAAAATTAAGGAAAATGAAGGATTTAAAATAGGCGCGTTCCCGCGGCGATCGAACTGCGCACGCTCCGTTCAGAAATTTCCCGCCGTGCATTGCGCGAAATCACGTCGTTACGTCATTCGTTGTTTGAGTAGCGTCGTTTACGAACATTCCTATTCCCGGACGACTTACGTAAAAAATAATAAAAGACGTCGGAAAACGTAGAAATTCGACGCGGGAACGACGGCCATACTTAACATGGGCTGTCTAATGTTAGAGCAGCAAAAAGCTGGTATAGTGTTACGCAGCGAAAAGATGACTAAAGGTGCCGTAAGAGATTGCGAATGAAGATCGTAATTTCTGGGATTGCCGGCAAAAGCTCATTTGCATACCCCGACGCGGAAAACGACGGGAAGTCCACCCAGCGGCCGCAATTTTATTGCAGCGTAGATCCGAAGGCGTACGAACACGTAATCCAGTCGAATTGAAGCCCGCAGCCGTCTATTCATGGTTTGAGGTTTCCGACTAGCTAGAAAACGCGCGTAATTCGAAATTACTCCAGTCTAACACCCAGTTACACA